>PVJN01024464.1:7742-31216 GCA_004026805.1 Lasiurus borealis | reverse complement strand
GTGGGGGGAGGGTGAAGGGCTCTATTTTGATTAATGTTGAATGACAATAGAAAGATGTTCAGTGCTGAAACAGGTGGTATCAAGTTAACTAAATGTGAAGTATATTTGTGAAAGAGGGATTGAGGAATTGAGAAACAAAATTCCTTTGTAGCTTTTCCTCTGGACAGAAGGAGTACGGACTGGATTCCAGATGCTTTTGATACCCCTTTGCAGGCCCTGCAGCTGCTATATTTGTTGTGATTGCTGTATCACTTCCTGTCATTGCCTGCTTGAAAGTAAAGAAATGGCTTCAATGAAATGAATAAAACGACACTCTCTGTGATTTACTTTTCCTTTGATCTTTGGTTGAAATCACAGATAGTCACTACCCAGAAATGTACCTCTCCTAGATCTCTAATTATGTGAGGTTGTAATTTGACCTAGAAGCTTTAAACTGCAGTGTACCTTGAAAAGCAAGTACAGTCCATATTCAATTTGACTTCTTCATACATTTTTAAATATCAAAATGATTAGGTTAGGTTTAGGATCAATTTCCTGAGAAAGTTCATAATTAAAAGGGTCAGTCAGTTCCTGTCCATGAGATTATCAAGCAAGTCAACACACCTTCAGAATTTTATAAAGGAGGAAAGAGGTTACTAATCTCTGCTTTCTATATTGCCAAACTGATGTATACATGGATTTGGGGTAATATAATACATATTCATGCTGACAGCTAATTTTCAGGCTAATGCAATTCAAAACAGAAAAGATAATGAACCCTAAAAAAGCAGAATTTGTAAATGAAAATGCTGACAGACTCTTAACTCTAATAGCTGTGCTATTGGGCACTACAAAAATAACAAAGCTAATTTTAATGAAGATTTGAAAGTAGATGAGGCATTTATCTTTGGTAATTATGGTACTTCTGTAGAACTAATATCTAAATGGAATTTAAACCATTTAAATGACCCAAGGGAAGGGAACATTGTAGGAATAATTCTTCTCAGTGTGATTAGATACAGGTTATATGTATGGGTATATTGCAAGAGCATTTTTCCCTGTATGGAGCCAGACACATTCCAGGTATTAATATACTACTCCCTTACCATTTTGATTTAAGGAAACCTGCATCCAAAACAAGTCTAATTGAAATTTTCTTAAATGATATTTATAAACATTATTTTGTTTCAAAAATTTTAATAAGTGAGGAGGTATGTTACAAACCTTGGTATTCTACTACTTAAATATTCAATATATCTTACTAACCCTAGATTGAGAATCTCGGTTGATATCCCTTTCAGCCCTGCTTCTGATTCTGGAGGTCATTTATATTCATATATGCTGCAAATATCTATTTAGAAGAGTTTCTATGCTAATAATATCTGTATTTAATCTTCTGGGTAATATATATAATATTCAAAAATACAGGTTCAGTTCTACTGTAGGGACTTGCAACCTAATGACAGAGATGGGTCCTACACAAAGGGAGAGTCTCTATTACAAGCAAAGGTCTTCATATCCTCTAGGTGACTCATGAGTTTATAAATGAACTTCTTAAATATTCTATTTATGTGTGTTTATGTCTGTACATGTATGTCTAAGATTTAATGTGTATTGAACACTCTAGATTCCTGGCTTTATGCTATTAGTTTTCCTACTATTATTCTCTGTTATCTTCTCAATAGTCCTCAATAGATATTATTTTCATTTCTACAAAACATTTCACTCTGATGAACATTTGGACATTTCTCTTTCCCAGTTGGCTAAAACAAGCTCAGCTACTTATCAAAGTCTTTATCACTTTAATAATGGGAATTTTAAACTCCTTCATAGACATAGCATTAATATTATCATCTTATAGATTACAAATAGAGAATGAATAATTGTCTAAATCACTTGATGGTTAAGAAGTAGAAATTGAATTGAATTTTGTCTTCTACTAAGTGATTTTAAAATTTATTTTAAAAGTGTTTCAGAGTTACAGAAAAATTGTGAAAATAAAACAGGTGTTTTCATATGCCTGTACCCAAATTTCCCTTACAATCAACATTTTATATTAATATGATACATTTATGACAATAGTGAAGTAATATTGATGCACTCTTATTTACTGAAGTCTATTTACAGATTTCCTCAATTTTTACAAATGTCTTTTTTGGGATTCCAGGATTCCATTAAGGATACACTACACTTAGTTTCCATGTATCCTTAGGCTTCTGGTGTGTTTTGTTTTGTTTTGTTTTTTTCTCAGATCTCATCCAGGGATATTTTGCCAGAAACTAAGCATTGTCTCACTGTGAACAGGAGACCAGAAGGCTGGTCAACCTTAATTGCTCTGAAAGGACAGAGCTAATTACTCACTGTAATTGAAAACATTGTTAGCTGTAGCACCCTCTACCTGTTTGTTTCATGTTAATTTCTGTTATTGTAATTTCCTGCCTAAAGGCTGTGGGTGTGTCCCAAAGCCTTAATAAAAATGAGAAAAAGGCCAGAGCAAGTGGTAGTACTTTCCACTAGAGCAGCAGTTCTCAACCTGTGGGTCGCAACCCCTTTGGGGGTTGATTGACCCTTTCACAGGGGTTGCCTAAGACCATCGGAAAATGCAGATATTTACATCACAATGCATAACAGTAGCAAAATTTCATGGTTGAGGGTCACCACCACATGAGAAACTGTATGCAAGGGTCTCGTCCTTAGGAAGGTTGAGAACCACTGCACTAGAGGAAGGCTCCCGCCTGGCCCCCCAATATCGCCAAATTAATATTCTCTAGTCTCTCTTTTCATTTTGCATGCCGCCTCCTTCAGAACCCGAACCCTGAACCAGGAACCCTGAACCACTCGGGGCGTGGAAAGAGGTTCCCACAATATTTCTCTTGATTTCTAGAGACAGTGGAAGGAAGGGATGGAAAAAGAGAGAAACATCAAAACAAGAGAGACACATAGATTGGTTGCCTCCCACATGTTACTGAACTTGTAACCTAGGTATATGTCCCAGAATGGGAATCAAACCCACCACCCTTTGTTGAGAGGATTAATGCTCTACCACTCAGTAACACTGGACAGAGTATTGTCTTCTATTTTTATGAATGTGGCAGCTGAAGAGTGCTGCTCAAGTATTTTGTAGACTGTCTCAATTGGGATTTATCTAATGATTTTTTTAAATAATTAGATTGGGGTTATGAATTTTGGGGAGGAATACCAAGGAGACAAGATGCCATTTTCATCATATCACATGAAGGTCCATATTATAAAGATGGCATATTACTGCTGATGTTGACCTTGATCACCTGGCTCAGGTATTGTGTGTCAGGTATTTCCACTGTAAATTTCCACTTTTCCCTCTGCTTCATACTATACTCTTTCAGTGAGTCACACTTAGGGAGTAGGGAGTTATGCTCTACCTCTTAAAGAGTGAAATACCTATATAAAATTTTTAAATTCTTCTTCATGGGAGAATAATTCTTCCCCCTAAAATATTTCTATGTTCAATCACTTATTTATATCAATATGGATTCAGGAAGATTTATTGTGTAATTTAGGTATATAATCTAATACTACTTTATTTATTTTGTCATTTAAATTTTCTTAACTTTGGCTACTTGGGAGCAATTTCAGATAGCTCTGGTGTTCTTTTGACATACCTCTATCGATGTCATGTTGTTTTAGTGTATGTGTGTGTGTGTGTGTGTGTGTGTGTTTTGTTGTTGTTTTTTTCTATTTTGTTTTGTTTGAACAGATCCTTATTTTCTGCAAGATGCTCTAGGTTAATCTTGTATATGTATTCAAGAAGCTTTGTTTTTAGAAACCAATATCTGGGTATGAGGAGAGCTTTTTGCTATTATTTTTCATATAGTCAAATTTCTACCAAACTGCATTTTGCTTACCTTAAACATAACATAAAGAATGGTAAATACTTTATCCTGACTGAATTATCTCTGGAGGATGTGAGTCCATTCTGGCTCTTGCAACTTACTACTGCTGAGACTAACATTCTGTCTTTTTATTCAACACCTGATATGATTTTTATATATTTGTATTTCTATTTTACATATGAATAAAAAATGCTTAATATTCCCAAATGATAAATAGTATTTCTATAGCCATATGTATAGCTAGTGGTGGGGCATGGATTCAAAGTTATGAGTTCACATCCCATAATATTACAAAGGCTGTCAAAAGCTACTTCTTTTCTTATCATTGATCTCATACCACTATGGCTATAATTAATATTTGTTTAGGAAACTACGCATATTTTAGTCTGTCTTATTTTCTGGTCTTTATCACAGGCCAGTCCTTTTTATTCAAATGCCAGTGAAAATATTTCAAAGGAATGAGTTCATATTCCCAAGAGGCAAATAATGAGAAAAATCTTAATTCTTCTCTTTGTTGACAACATTGAAAGGGTAGGCAACTTCAATAAAGATGACTTGGTGGGGTTAATACATTTCTTACTTTCAATAAGTATTAAATCTTACTATGTACCAGCAATTGAATAAGCAGTGGTGATAAATAACTTCAGTATTCTTTCCACATCAAAATAAATTTATCTTGAGGGAAGAGAGAAAAACATTTAAGCAAATAAACAAAGAAATAGAGATAAGTCCTAATATATAAAAACCCTGAGTCCATCACATCCATAATGACCTGAGCTTCAACCAGCTGGAAGTCAGTCCTGCAGTCAGCCCTGGGTTTCTGTGGCCACCCAGAACTTACTGCCGAACTGTGGGTACCTCAGCTAAGGCAACCCAGCACTTACTGCAGAGGGGGCTGTGATCAGGTCCGGACAAAGGCTGGGAGAAAAAGCAGGGCCTGATCGCAGTCCCTACAGCAGTCAGGGCTGGGCCCACGTGGTGGAAGTCAGTCTTGCACTCATTGCTGGGTCACCATCTTAATATTCAAATGTCAAGTCTTTTTTTCCTCCATGCCTTCACCAAAAGCTGTATGTGTGTGGTGTGTGTGTGTGTGTGTGTGTGTGTGTGTGTGTGTGTGCACAGAGCTACAATTTCTTCAAAATGTATACTTTTCCAAGCTAGGTAATGCCTCAATTCCTCAAATTTATTTGCTTGTATATAGATGAGTAGAGATTTGAAAGATCAAATTACTTTTTGGTGACAGATACACTATCTTCCTGTCACATGATAATATGTGGTCTTAATTATATTTTTAATATCCTGAATTATAGAAATAGTTTTTGAGTTATTTCCATAGTTCATTAATTAAAAATGTACATAAATTGGGCAAGAATTTTTTTTTCATAAGGAGAGAAATGTTCTATTTTCTTGGCAGCCATATTCCATTAACCTTTTATTTTTAACTATTTTTTGATGTGTGTTCTATAAAGCAAGTTGAATATTCATTTTGAGATGAATTATTCAGTCAAAACAATTCTGTTATCATATTATGTAATAAAACAGAAAGCTATTGATTTGGCATTGCAAATTAACTAGTTTTATGTTTTTCATATTGTGATTCATCTATTCAATATGTATCTATGCATAAATCTTGCAAACCAATAACCATTTTACTCACTTGATTAGGAGTTCTGTTAAAATATATTAACTCAGAACTTTGAAAAGAAATATGTCAGATTGACTTAAATACATGTGGTCATTAGAGTTTTATAACATGTAAATGAAGTATCTCCAGAAAAGATTCAAATCTTCCAGTTGTGATAAAAAATGAACCAAATATCTATAAACATGAAATAGTCTCAATTTAATTAAATGAAAACAAATGCAACACTCATGCAGCTGAATGAGAATCTCTAAAACCAAAATAATGGGGAGCTGGACAAAGGTACCTTCATTGTCCAATGAGCTATACATAGCTATTGATACAGTTAACAGACTGACGGCTGTTAGAGGGGAGGGAGTTTTTTTGTTTGTTTGTATGTTTAGTTTTTTGGGGGGTTGAGGACTAGGTTGAAAAGGTAAAAGGACTAGGTGGAAAAACCAAAGAAAACACCAGGATATTTATTTTTCTCTGACTGGCTTATTTCACTTAGCATTATGCTCTCCAGTTCCATCCATGCTGTTGCAAATGGTAAGAATTCTTTCTTTTTTTACAGCAATGTAGTATGCCATTTTGTAGATGTGCCACAGTTTTCTAATCCATGCATCTGCTAATGGGCACTTAGGCTGTTTCCAGATATTAGCTATTGTAAATTGTGCTGCTATGAATATAAGGGTGAAAACTTTTTTTTAATATGGAAGAAGTTATATAAATACATCACACACACATGGTTTTGTATATGTATAAATGTATAAATAAGTAGCATAAAAAGAAATAAAGTAGCATTACTGCTTCTGCAGTGAATAATGCATATTCAACATGATATAAAAATATATTTACTGATAAGAAATTTCATGAATGACTTACAGAGAACACACATCAAATTTAAATTTAAAATCATGGTTTAAGCCTATCTGGCATGGCTCAATGCTTGAGTGTCGACCTATGAACCAGGAGGAGGTCATGGTTTGATTCCCAGTCAGAGCACACAGCCAGATTGCAGGCTTGATTCTCAGTGGAGGGTGTGCAAGAGGCAGCTGATTTAATTTTCTCTCATCATAGATGCTTCTTTTTCTCCAGTCGCTATGGCACACACTGACCACTAGGGGCAGATGCTCAATACAGGAGCTGCCCCCTGGTGGTCAGTGCGCTCCCAAAGCCCACCTCCCAGGGCCAGCCAACCTCCTCCAGTCTCTCCCCCACATCCAGCAGGCCCTGTCCAGCAGCCGGCAGGTTCCAGCCTGGCCCGCCCAGCCCCAATCAGGACTAGGAAAGATGGCCCCAATAAGCCCTGATTGCCAGTTAGACCTATGGACCCCAACATGCACAAATATCAAATACCATGCACTGGGCCTCTAGTTGTTTAATAAAAATGTAATAGCATTAGCCTTCGCAATGAACAAAAATAAAAGTGCAATTAACAGAATATGGTAAGAGAAACTCTGGAAAAACTGAGGGGAAGGGTCATCTTATAAACAGACAAAGGTAAGAGGTAGTGACCATAGCTATTGAAACAAAACAAAAATGTATTTCTGTATTCTTCAAGGTTACAGAGATAAACAATAGCAGAAATGAAATTTCAAAGATATGACTAAGGTGATATATATATATATATATATATATATATATATATACACACACACACACACACACATATATATAACATACATCATGTAAAATTGATTTATATATTTGAAATATAACATACATATCATATGTGACTATGTAATACATATGTCTGTATCTTACCTAATAATAGACAAACATATAAATTGACCATACCTCTGCTATAACCACAGCCAATCAGAGTGAGTATGCAAATTAGAAGGCCAAAGATAGTGGCCACCCACCTACTCTAGGCCTGGAGCGGCTAGACAGGGCAGGACACCTGCTATGAAAGGGAGGGAAGGGAGCGAATGGATCTACAGGAGCCAAGTGCACAGTGAAGACGAGACTGCAGATTTCGGAGTCTGCAGCAAAGATGAAGATGGCAGACTCCAGCCTGAGACTGAAGCAAAGACAAAGAAGGCAGACTCTGGCCGGAGCAAAGGCCTGGGTCATGGGTGCTGGAGGAAAACCGGTGCTGGAAGCCAAGGGAAGGAAGGCCTATTGCACGAATCTCTTCGTAAAACGGGCCTCTAGTGTGTTTATATTTGGCTTACATTCCTTATTAGACAGAACCTCATCAAGAATTAAGTGCTAATTTTTTATCTTGGGTATGCAATCTTAATCAGCAGAAAGAAGAAAATTGCAGTGAAGTCTAAGGATGAAAAGAAATGGAAGATGATGTATTACCTTGTCCACTTTTTTACAAGGAACAGAAAGAAAAAAAAAAATAATAGCAATCGCTCAGAAAATACAATTGGCCTTGAAGGAGGAATTCTTCAGGCCTACTGACACTAGAAACTGTACCTTGCAACAATCCATTCAAGGCATAAAGGGAGAGAAAGTTAATTCTCCTTCAATGGTCTCTCAAGGTTTTCCGATGGGAAGTTAAATTCCATTACCACAGATTTAGTTACCTGACCTCTTGGTAGATATCCCAGAAGTCAGGTGCTATATTCCTTGGTGTGGTATTTTATGGTACCATATCTGAATGTGATATAACCGATCACATTCATATGGCAAAACTCCACAGACCCCCCACAAAGTAGGCTGGCTATGAGGTGGTGACTGGGTAAGTAGCTGATAACTATGAGACATATAAAACCCAGAGACCTAGAGTTAATCTTTGGAGATCCAGCAGAAATACGGTTGGGAGAAAATTAACACTGACACCCTGTTTTCTGCACTGAGTCCCTTGGAATACATTCAAATGGAAGCAGAGTGAGGAAGTCCACTGCAGTAGTCCTGTGGCATCAGTCTTCTGTCCACAGAGCAGTGGGCAGGTAGAGACTATTGGGCACAGAGTCAGAGTAAAGAGGAAAGTGAATTTTAGACAGTGTATTTGATGAGGCAAATGGAAGATATCTAATGCAATCTTCCCCTTTTTTAGTTATTGCAGCTTACATTCAATATTATTTTGCATTAATTTCATCCATCCCTATATTCATTGTGGTGCTTTTTACAATATCCAAGCTATGGAAGCAACCCAAGTGGTCATCAATAGACAAATGAATATAAAAGCTGTGGTGCATATATACAAAAGAATATTACTCAACCATTAAAAAGGATAAGCTTTTGAAACTAAAATAATGGAAAGGTTAATTTTTACCAGTAAGTTACAACAACTTTGGAGAAAAATCATGAAGTATGGAATGATCATTCTTGAAATTTAAACGGAACTCCACATTTGTTGTTGTTTCCTATAAATATTTTATCATACTATTTTTAATAATAAACTAAATAGCAAATCTTTAGATCCCACTAGTATTGAAATTGAATTTCCTACTAATGTATTATATTAAAATTGACAGCACTGATAATTATTGTGAACTTAATAGACATATGTATTACATTCTGCACTAGTTATATGATTGTGGGCAAGCTAATGATCTTTCTGAATCTTATCTTCTTTTATAATGGGTAACATCTATAGAACACAGCTCTAGGGTGAACATATTTTTAGTTAGTAGTAAACACATTGTTCAAAAATGAGATGTGTAATGTTATTCAATATAGAGAATAGTATGTGTACAAACAAAAACAAGGCATGGATAATATATTTGAATGCTTAGTCCTTCTAATATATTTATACTGTACATGAGGTGTTAAAATTACAAAAGTGTATGGAAAATAAATATTTAACTTAGGCAGCCATATAATTTACACCCAGCTTTTATCTTAGGTAAACATATAATGTAATATAACCTCTGACAAATTTATTTTCAGTCTTATTCTGTTAAAACATTTGTTTATATGTTTTCTACATTACAATAATGTCATGAAAGCATTTTTGGGGAGTAAGAAAAAAGCTGCAGAAAAAATAAATATGTGTAATAGAACTATTGACCTAGATTAGAAATTAGTTATTAAAATATTAGTTATTAAAGATTTCACATGAACTTATCTTTTGTTTCTAGGAAGAATTCTATTACAAATGAATGAATGAATGAGTGAATGGTTAAATAAACTAAGTGAACTATATTGCTTTAATAATATTTACTTGCTACTTAGTTCATAACATCTGTCTTCTTTCAGAGGTTTAAATTTACATTAAAATATTACATAAATCTTCTTTGTCAGACAAATATATTAGAAAATATAAAATATTTATAAATAAAACATAAGAGGACCCCCTTTATTTGTAGTCAGTGAGACTGCTAGCATTAATTTAAGAAACAAGCTTGTCTTCCAATGTTAAGTTGTGAGTTCTAAGTCTCAGGCAGTGTAAACTTTTCAAAAGTGATATCATTTGTAACTAAAGAGGGTGCAAAAGAGCCAGGACAAAATTTTAATGTGACTGAAAAAGTTTGCATAGAAAATATTAGTAATGACAATAAAGACTATGAAATCAAAGATCAGATAGAAAACAATAAAGAAAAAAGTAATTCTCATTTCAAAACATTTAACAAAACAGAAAAACTTAGTTATAATCTTTCTATTACATTTTTGGTTTGAAGAGACAAATCATGGATTGAGAAACAATATAAATAATGCATATATCTATGGACTTGTATCCAGAATATATAAAGAACTCCATTAAAACCAAACTCTATTAAATAAAAATGTACAAAACATAAAAATTAATTAACAAAAGAATACGTAAGTATTACCAATAAGTACATGAAAAAGTGACAAACACTATTTAATCCTTAGGAAAATACAAACTAAACCCACAGTAATGTTACCTGCTAGATTGGCTAAATATAAATACTGATTATATTAATTATTGGCAATGATGTAAAACAATAGACTATCATACACTGCTGGTAGTGATTGAAATGGTACAAACAATTTGAAAGACTAACGATCTATCTATAATAATAAAGTATAATATGCTAATTAGACCAGACAGCCAAACGACCTTCGGACTTCCTTCCAGATGATACTGGGGCCACAAGTACTGAAGCAAGCAGCCATGGCTGCCAGGGTTGAGCCCCTTGCACAAATTTTGTGCATCAGGACTCTAGTACATATACAAAAGCCTCAGCAACTGTTAAGACAGAATGACTGAACAACCAGAATGACCAGTCATTATTATGCACATTGACAACCCCAATTGCCTGATCAGGGCCTGTTGGTGAACCTCCCCACAGCTGGCAGGTGCTGATTGCCTGATGGGAAATGGGGAACTGGGAGTGGATGGGAGCTGACATGGGTGGTGCCAGGCCAAGGGGGGGGTGTGGGTAGGGCTGGCTGCCTGAAGCCAGGGGAAGGAAGCCCCTGGGAGGCCAAGCAACTGGTTCCTGAAGTCTTTTGAAAAACCTCTTTTGTGGGAGGCTTTTCTCACCTTTCCTCCCCGCCCCTTCAGTAGCACGCAATTCAATGGTGCTAGCCGCAGAGCTTCCTGAGGCAGAACCACTCAATCTCTCCCCTCACTAAGTGGGATTGAGTCTGGCACATGGTGAGGTGGAATACCCCAAGCTGCTGCCTGCAGGTGGGAAACTGGCAGGGGCGGGGCATGGACACGGGGACCTCAGAACTGGACCCCCCAGTGCGTAGTGTGCTCTCCTCATGGAGGTGTTCAGCTGGGGACCTCTGACCCCATTAACTGCATCAGTGGTGGGGTGGAAAGTGACCTGAGAGGGTGAGGAAATGAAAATTAGGGCAAATACCATCAGTGCAGTCCCTGTGACCTTCCCCTTCCAGGATAATGCTGTGCTCCCTAACCTCCCAAGTGCCAAAAGATAAATGTAGATTCACAAAGATGCAGGCCCCGGAATGTAGGGAGAAGTTCTAGGGTCAAGCCTTGGGCTGACCTGTGGCAGGGCCACAAACAAGTCCGAGCCTGGAGGGCAGAGCTTTCCTAGCATAATTAAGCCTGACCTTGTAGCCCTCCCTAATTCCTTCTTAAGCAGCTAATGGACTGTGGGAGATGCAGCAAGTGTTGCCAAAACCAGAACGTTTCTATACATGTTAATCTACTCTTGTTTTAATCAGACTATAAAATGAAGCATCGGCTTGCAGGCTGGGTCTTTTGTGTCTCTCACCCAGGCACTGGAGATCCACCGTGTCCCAGCTGTATTCTCTTGTCTGTCTTTTCTTCATTACTTCACAGCTCTCCTCAAGTTCACCCTTGGTTGTCCTGGCAAGACACACACCCGAGGAGCTTCAGCTGGGGGGACAAGAGGAGTTACTCACTTCAGACACTCCCACCCTTTGCTTTAAGGCTGCATTCTCCTTCCCTAATACATGCTGCTTGAAGTACACAATGGTTTGTCTTTAGACATGCAATAAATGTGGGGAAAGCAAAGTTTGTACTTTAGAACAAAAGAGCCCTGAGTCTTTGGGGATGTCTCTCTCTCTCTTTCTCTTTCTCTCTCTCTCTCTCTCTCTCTCTCTCTCTCTCTCTCTCACACACACACACACACACACACACACACACACTCCTTCCTCCTTTCTTCTCTGGCCTGGCAAATCTTTAGACAGAAAGTTCATCCTTGCTCCTCAGAACCCATCATTGCTGGAGTGGCCTCTGTTTTCTTTCTTTCTTTCTTTTTTTTCCCTCTCACAAGGTTTTTTCCTATCCTCTAAACTGGTAGTTAGACATCCCCCGAAGGTCCTGGCTTGCAAGAGGGCACAGCCTGGGCTGAGGCACCCAACCGACCCATGGGAGATTTGTGCACTAGGCCTCTAGTGTCTTATAAATTTAAAATACATCACCCTACAACTCAACAATTTTATTCCTAGATATGTTTATTCTCTATTGTAAATTTTGTTAATATATTTTCTCATAACTATACATTTTATCAGTCCTTTAAATTTAGTAATCACACACAAATTACCTTAAATGTTTGTCTTTATTGATCCCTTAAATAAACTTCCATTTAAATATTGCTTTATTTCACTTAGTAACAATAAGTGACATTTGTCCATTAACATAAATATATTAACTAATTTTATTTATTTATTTTTAGTTTCTTTTTTAAAAAACATATTGATTTTATTGGGGTGACATTGGTTAATAAAATTATATAGGTTTCAAATGTACAGTTCTAAAATACATCAGCTATATATTATACTGTGTGTTCACCACCCAAGTCAAGTCTCTTCCTGTCAGCATTTATCTTCCACTTTTGATCTCATCTCCCAACCCTCTTTTGCCTCTGGTAATCACTCTGCTCTTTTCTGTATCTACTAGAGGCCCGATACACAAAATTTGTGCAAGAGTAGGCATTTCTTCTCCCAACTGCCATCACCAGCTTCCCTCCAGCACCGGGGACCTGGGCTTCCCTAGCAGCCAGCTTCATCCGTAAGATCATCCAGAAAGATGTCCAGTCTAACTAGCATACCACACTTTTATTATTTTATATAAGTTTGTTGTTGTTTTTTTCTTGCTTAATCCCTTCACATTTTTGCCCTAGCCCACTAACACTCCTCCCCTGTGACAACAGTCTGTTCTATGTATCTATGAGTTTGTTTCTACTTTTTTTTTGGTAATTTATTTTGTTCACTATGCTCTACATATAAATGAAATCATATTGTATTTGCCTTTCTCTGACTGGCTTCTTTCACTTAGATAATACTCTCCAAGTCTATCCATTCTGTCCCAAATAGTAACGTTTTCTTCTTTTTTACAGCTGAGTAGTATGTATTCCATTCTGTAAATGTACCACTGCTTTTTAATTGACTCATCTACTGATGATTAGTGATGTTCAGCATCTTTTTATATGTCTATTGGCCATCTCTATGTCCCCTTTGGAGAAATGTCTATTCAAGTTCTTCACCCTTTTAAAAATTGGATTGTTTTTCTTTTCTTTTCTTTTTTGGTGTTGAGCTGTATAAGTCCTTTATAAATTCAATATGGATTAAAGATGTAAATGTAAGACTTAAAACCATACAAATCCTAAAGTAAACATAGGCAGTAAAATATCAGATATTCTTTGTAGCTATATTTTCTCTGATCTATCTCCTCAGACAAGTGAAACAAATGAAAAAAATAAATATATGGACTACACCAAACTAAAAAGTAAACAGCAAAGATTCCACAAAATGAAAAGACAAACCTACTAATAGAACATATTTGCCAGTGATAGATCTTATAAATATTCAACATATATAAGTATTTTAGATTAAGTCTTCTTTGAACTAATTACTTAGTCAAATTACAATTTCATTTATTTCCTACCAACTTCTCCCCAAGTTAGCATTCCTGTTACAGGAACCTTATAATGCCATTAAGGTAACTGTCACTCTGTTATCTGCTATGACATAATATTCCTAGTTTTGTCTTATTTTTTTATTTTATTTATATTTTGGTGGGAAGGGATCAACCAATGAACTTGTATGTATATATGAATAACTAGTGTTGTCTTATTATTATTGGGTTGATTGGTTGTTTTTAGTTTTGCCTTATCACTGCTACCTATTACATATCTGTACTCCTATTATGACTTTGATGATCAGGTAGGTCATTGGTAGTAACTATGTACTGCTCTGCATCCAGCATCTCAGTGGCTTTAAAAATGTTGTTACTATATTTTTGTTCCTCATGGGAGTCACTGGAACTTTTTTATCCTCCCTATATGTCAACATAGGATACTCAGACAATTGAATAAAGTGGGAACAGGCTTCCCTAATTAACATTCTCTCTCATTTAATAATTTCACAATTCTCTTTAAAAATATATTTTTATTGATTTCAGAGAGGAAGGGAGAGGGAGAGAGAGATAAAAACATCAATAAGGAGAGAAAATTATCGATCAGCTGCCTCCTGCATGTGCCACACTAGGGATCGAGCCTAAAACCTGGGCATGTGCTCTGAGCAGGAATCCAATTGTGACCTTCAGGTTCATAGGTCAATGTTCAACCACTGAGCCATGCCAGCCAGGCCAATTACAGAATTCTTACTTAGCTTTTAAAAGTCACCTCACAAAGTCTTTTATTATCAACTGTTTTTTGTGATTGTTGTTCTGTTGTGATTTCAACTTGTGAATATGTTTATGATATTTTTCCATAGTCCCCATCATCATCTTAAGAATATAGTGTGTTTATAACTATTCATTGTCTATTTCACCTAATTAGAATAGAAGTTCTACCACAGAGTAAATATTTTTGTTTTTATTTTTTTCTGCCACTCTACTCTAAGCCTGGAACATATAGTAGCAGCCCCACCAGTACTTGCTGAATAGATTTGTTTCTTGTCTGGCTTCCTTGTTAGATTGGGCTTTTCAAGCCATAAGCACTGTTGTTTTCTTTGTTATACCTCCAGAGATTATAACAGAATCTGTCTAATAGTGAACATTCAATCAACTTTTATTGACTAAATGCCACAATATAGTCTTATTTTATCAGATTAACTTCAAATTAACAGTACAAGACATGGCATAAAGTTATTTGAAACCTTAATGTAGAAGTCAGCCTTATTCTATGCAACACTTTTGTTGCATTTTTTAGTAGAATTCCTCCCTTCTAAACTTGTGTGATTGTGTATATCACATTCAATTGCCTTTATGTATTACATTTATCTTCCTTATTAGATTTTGAATCATTTGGGGAAGGAATCATATGTTATTAATCTTTGTATATAAGTACAACATCTTTCAGTGTCTTTTAAAAAATTAAAAAAGATGTTCAAGAGAAAAAATGATTCACAAACCAGTGCCTCTTGAGGTTTTCCTAAACTGTTGGAAGAAAGGTATACTTTTTATTAAAGAAATGCTCTCCTATTAGCTAGAGGAAACTATGTAATCATATTATCTTAATGGTGAAGAAACCTTAAGTTAGTTAGTGAGAATGACTAGATTTAATGTATACTCACAATGAGATTGAGAACTTCTGTATATAAGTATTTCGTTCCTCTGGGTTTCGGGACTTCAGCTCTTTCCTTAATATTAGATAGTTGCATTTTGGAAGTCATTGCTATATTCTTGGATTTTGTAACTGCAATTAAAACAAAGGACTTGATTTGTTCACTACTGTATTTATTGTGTTTAATTAATGCTTGATACATGGATGGATGCATGGATGAATGAAGGATTTATTAAGGAAAGGCCTGTGACTTTGGGCTAGTTATTTTTCACCCCATGATTCTTTGGTTGCAACTGTAAATAATATTTTTAATCCATAGTTCATTTCTCTAGCACTTGATATTCTACCACTAATTAATTCTTCAACCCAGGATCACCAATACTACCTATTTTTTTTCTAAATCATATAATCATTTTATGATCTAATTGTCAGAGTTGTATATTTAGCCTTTTGTTACATATTCTTAAGTTATAAGGCAATCTTCCCAAATTATCTTAGCCTTTAAAATTACTATAAGCTAAATATTATATATATTATCTATACAAACAGAGTCAGACAAATTAATTTTCTAAAGAAAACTTCTGTACAGTTTTTAAACCTGTTAAAATGAAAGGATGTCTTGGGATGAGTAAAAAAATAAATCCGGAGATATGAATCCTGAGAAAATGGAAGAGGATGGTTAATGGAGTCTCTAACTCAATGCAAATATTCAATTGAGGGTAAATGTCAAATTGAAGATTGATTTACCAAAGCAATAACTGAATTCCTCATCTGCTTGTCAAGTGCTCATATCTTCTCTCAGAGGGCGCAGGATCAGTCAAAAAATGAATCCAAATAAAAAGTAGTCAAATTGAGTGGAAATATACATAAACAACTTTGATCATGTGATCTTAATAATCTAAGTTAAAACAGAACACTTGTACTTCATTTTAACACTTTTAACATTTTTATTTGGGCAGATGAGTTAAACACTATGTTATTTACCCAAAACTTTTGAGTATTGGTTGGCAATAACTTTATGTATTTATTCATGTGTGCCAATAATTTTACAGTAACTTGTTTGAAGTTGTTAGTCTTGCCAATGGTGGAGGGAGAGCACCTTTCTAAGATTACTCATGACCCTTATTGTCCAAAGTCTTTGGTCCTCCTTGATAAGACTATGGATACAAAGGGGACCAAGAATTTGTTTTTATTTCTGTGTGGATCAGTCACTTTTTTCTGTTTCATCCACTTGATTCTAAAAGCATGACAGACATTAGAAAAAATAATAAGTATTTTTGAATTGCATTATGTTATATTTATATTTTCATATAAATATTCTGTAAAACGATCACCAAAATCTTACTTGTACTACTGAAAATTTAAAGCCCTTGACCTACATATGCCCAAGGTATACATAATATCATCATATAAAGGGAACCCCCATTTTTAATGTTATAACCATTTTAAAATCAACCCCAACTGCAAAAATAAAATGTTTAGAAACTGAATCTAGCCCTAAGTTTAGGCTTATTAAAAAAAAAATCTACCTAGAACATAAAAATGCAGAGAGAAAAGTGATAACCCACTAAGCTTGTGATATAAATATGGAATGATTTATTTTAGAGTTCTGGTCCTATAGTGATTTTATTTCTGCAATATTCCCCACTAATTTAAGCATCACACAGGTTGACTAATTAATTGAAAGGAAAAGTTTATGAAAGGAAAGAAATCCTTCCAACAAGCCTCATGGCATGCATCTCAGACTATGGAGCCTGCTGTCCCATAAGAAGAGCAAGTGTTGAAGTTGAGGCCTAAAAACCCAGAATACAATGGCTTCATATCTGCAGAGATCTACCATACCAATGCCACTAAAAATGATTCAGAGAGAACTTCCTTTCCTTTGAATTTCAAAGACTTTTATCTTCTTTTTCTATGGTGTACTGTGTGTTTTAAGATTCTTAGCCTTAGGATTTAACCTTTATGTCAGACAAACTACAGCCCAGAAGCTAACATTAAATTCGATTGTAAAAATATCAAAAAATATATATAATTTGCATTTAATTCATATCTCAGCATGATATAAAGAAAAGTAGTTGGGCTTCGGGGAAAAAAAAGATCCTGGTGTAAAGCTTGAATTTCTTGATATATATGTGATGAAATGAAGTAGCAAAGAGGTCAAGGAGTACCAGTGTGAAGAGAGAGAAAATCTCTCAGATTTGAATAGAAACATGAAGGATCTGACTGAGTAAGAGAATAGGATGTTTTCTGGAAAGGGGAATAATAAATGCTGGATTCCAGAGAGGCATGCATGGTGTGTTTAAGGAACATTGAGGAGCCCAGTGTGGGTGACATGAAACAAGCAACATACAATAAAAAAAAAAAAAAAGAGGTCAAACAGGCAGCATGACTAGATTACATGAACCATTTTAAGGGACTTGGCTTTTACTCTGAAATGGAAAATTATTGGATGGTATAAGGATAGAAGTGATCAATTTACACTTTTTAAAAGATAATTCTGTCTGCTATATTGAGAACTGGTTATACAAAAGCAAAGACTAAAGCAGATATGTTGGTGAAGGAATTAATATCCCTTATCTGGAGTAAAATGTTAGGTACCACAGTCATTGTTCTGGGAATTTATTATGAATCCCCCAAACTGAATTCAACACAGACCAGGAGCCCATGAGAGATAAATGTGTACATACCACATCCTCCTCTGTATTGAGTTCACTTGGCATCATGAATAAATTCTTCTAGCATTTAATTCAGCAACTGTTCATTGAATGTCAACTTTTGAACTATAGTTAGGTGGTATGCTGGAAAGAATTGACTCTACAAGGAAGTTTTTCTATTTAAAATGCTTATACCTGCATTCAGGTTAACATTACTAAATGTCTAATATTTTTATCTGTGTTCAACAATAGGGGAGAGGCAAAGGACATGTTTTCTACCCTCAAGTAGCCCTCTGAAATGATGTTTCTAAAAATGGGGTAGATGAATAAAAATCTTTAATATAATATTAATGTAGAAATTGCATATAGAACATAAAAGCTTTCATGGAAGACAAGAGAGAGTAGGAGGGGAAGATGTAAAATTAATTTTCAGTAATGGAAAAAGCAAAACTATGATGGGTTTAATTTATTTTTTCTTTAGTTTTGTTTATTTTGGGGAATTTCTTAGAAAATGTTCAAATATAAGAAATAGGATTAACTACATTATTGAAAACAAATTTTATGGTGTGTTTAAAAATATAAGATATCCTAACAGCTTTAAAATATACCACTGGGGGTGATCTGATGGAAAGCAGAAATCCAGAAAGGTTACTGAGCCTTAAAAACAAAAGAAAAAAAGATATCTGTAATACTTTAAACAATAAAGATAAATTAAAAACAAACAAAACCACAAAAGTACTTATTTTGTCCCAAGAGAAGGTTTGAATTTTGGAACACAACATTTGATTTGGGAATCCTTTCATGAAAACGATACAATTCAAAACATTTAGGTTAGGAAATCTAACAGGAGACAGTCTCCACATTTACTTATGATTTCAAAGTGGGACACACTCAGGATCAAGACGCCTTCAACACATTCAAGGAGAGGGCAAAGGAGCTTGTTTCAGTAATAAACAGAACGAAGGGAAGGGGGATGTAGGGGAAGGGTGTATGTGCATTTTAGATATTAGAATTATCTGAAATAATGTTAAAATAACTATACTTATTATTGTTAAAGAAATAATAGCTTGGCTCAGTGGATAGAGCATCGGCCTGCAGACTGAACGGTTCCAGGTTCGATTACCGTCAAGGGCATGTACCTTGGTTGTGGGCACATCCCCAGTAGGGGGCATGCAGGAGGCAGCTGATCTATGTGTCTCTCATTGATGTTTCTAACTCTCTACCCCTCTCCCTTCCTCTGTAGAAAATCAATAAAATATATTTTTTAAAAATAATAGCTTGGCAATATGTACAGGAAGAGGTAAATTTTCTGTGAAGAGGTAAATAAAGCTTAAACTTTAATTCGTTATATAGATTCCTTTAATGGCTCAGTTCCCAAATGTGTGGCTTGTTTTGTTTTCACATTGTAACTTTTATATGAGTAAAATATCAAAATTAAGTATTTAACAATCTTTAAGTGTACAATTCTGTGTAATTGCATGCATTTACATTATGTGCAAATTCCATACCTAATTTAAAAATCATAAATTTGTATTATTCTTCAGAAAATAAAGAATTTTTCTCTAAATTGTCTAGGTTTCAACCTCCTTCCCCAAACTGATTGTTTTTTGCATGGAACAGAATATTTTAAAATGAGAACTAGAAGAATTAAAAATAGAGCAGCTAGACCTTCAGAACATGCTGAAACAAAACACAAACAAAATGTTTTAACCTAAAATTCTATACACAAACATATACAAAATAAAATAAAATATTATTCAAGAATGATGACTACGGCCCTACTTGCTTTGGCTCAGTGGATAGAGCATCGGCCTGTGGAATTAAAGCTCCCAGGTTTGACTCTGGTAAAGCACATGTACCTTGGTTGTGGGCACATCCCCAGTAGGAGGCGTGCAGGAGGCGGCTGATAGATGTTTCCCTCCCATTGATGTTTCTAACTCTCTCCCTCTTTCTTCCTCTATGTAAAAAAATCAATAAAATATATTTTAAAAAATGATGACTATGAAATGATGGAGCTGTTTTGTGTCTTGACTATGGTAATGCTCACCGAAATCTGTGTTAAAACTAATAGGGTTATACACCAAAAGACAAATCTATTTCACTATTGGATAATTTTAAAAATTTAATTGAATGAAATACAATACAAAAGAAAAAAAATAAATTTATGCCAAACAAGAATACTTTTAGACATACAAATGCCCAAAACTTTTCATTAATGTTTAATTTATTTTCAGAATACCTGCCCCCCCAAAAAATGATAAAGTCACTAGGGCAGAAAAAAAAAAAGACTGCTATATAGAAAGCTGGCTATATATTAAAAAGAAATAAAGAGGACTCCAGAATTTTAAAATTGTGGTTATAAAAAATATTTTTTATGATGTAATTCTCTTTAAGAAGTTTTTGACTTAAACAAAATATAAAATAGATTGTAGGGTTTAAAAAAAGGAGAAATAAAGGGTATCATAATAGCACAAAATGTGAATGAGAAAAATTGATATATACATTTTAACATTCTTATATATTATGTGAAATAGTATAATATTAGTTAAAAAGTAATCTGTGATGATTTAAAAATGTATGCTACAAATCCTAAAGCAATTTTATAAAAACACAGATAGAAATAATAAGACAACAAAATTATACTCACTTATATGAAATCTTTCTCCACTTACTGACATAATCAGTAAATGGAATATGGAAATTATTTACTAAAGTTCACCTCTCTTTAAAATAAAGATGCCAGCTTTCTTTCAGGAATTATTCTCATAATTTTGAGCAGGATAAACAAACAGATAATGTCTATACAATGTTAGTTTATATTTGTATAAAATCACATTAAATAATGTAATATAAAACAATAAACAATTTTAAATAGTTTTTGGCTAAGGAACTAGATAACTAGGAATAACAAACCTGGAGTAAGACATTTTATTCTTCATGAAAATGATGTACCAGTATTTCAAAGCAAGCATAGTAAAAATGAAAATATATATGATACTATGTGGTGAGTCTTCCAAATCCACATTCTTGAGGAAAAAGATATGACCATGGTGGGTTGCGGGGGGAAGGGGGGGCTCAGTAAAAAACAATCATAATATGAGAATAGGAGAATCCAAGATGGCAGCATAGGTAAACACCTACACTGCTGCCTCGCACAATTGCAAAACTACAACTAAAAGACAGAACGGACATCATCCAGAACCACAGGAAAGATGGCTGAGTGGAAATTGTACAATTAGAGGGAAAGAGAGGGGCTCACAGTGACCCAGAGGAGCTGCAAAAAGCTGAGGTACGGGAGACGCATGCATGGAGACAGTGGGTGCCAAAGTACCTGGCTGATTTTCTCTGGCCGGAGGGAAACGGAGACTATCAAAGGCCTTGAACCCCTTATCCTATGAAACTAAACCCCAGATTCAGCCAAAACTCATACGGGGGAGTTTGGACTGTGAAAAGAGAGAGGTGCACGGAAATTTAGGGGAGTCACAAAAGATCAGAGGGCTGGTGGCATGCACGGCACTGTGCCAGAGAGGACAGACTGCTGATTGTGCCGCTGGCTTTCACAAGTGGGCAGGAGACAGACCCTCCCAATTGTGCCACTTCTGACTCCACTAACCCCCTGTTTCGGGTGAAATCCTGGGGACCTAGACTCATGTGGTCCTGGAGTGCAGGGGAGCTGGAAAGGCTGCAGTCTAGAGGCACTGTGCAAGGGCACAAGCACCACTCCAGTAATTACCCTGTCACGTGAGACTCAGGGGCTGTGGCGGGTGGGGCCGACTGGAAGGCAAAGCCCTGAGACTCCACCCATCCCAAGCTCAACAGAGAGGCTTCTTCGGTTTTGCAAGTCTGCTATCATAAGGCTGAATCCAACACAGAAGTTCTCCCGGCATAGTGAAAGTGCCTAGACAAGGGAAGGGATGACAAACAAAAGAAATGGAGGAAAACAAACAACTGGATATAGAGTTCAAAACCACACTTATAAGTTTTTTCAAGAATATCCTAGAAAAGTTGGATAAAGTTAGCAAGAACTAAGAGGAGATGAAAAAGGACAAACTAGAGATGCAAAAGATCCAACTAGAGATGGAAAAGGATCAACTAGAGATGGAAAAGGTACAACTAGAGATGAAAAAGATCCAACTAGAGATGGAAAAGTACCAACTAGAAATTAAACATACACTGATTGAAATAAAAAATATTATACAGAGTCCAACCAGCAGACTAGAGAAAGGCAAGAATCAAGTAAAAAATTTGAAATATAAATAAGCAGAAAACATTCAACTGGAAAAGCAAGAAGAGAAAAGAATCCAAAAATGTGAAGATAATGTAAGCCTCTGAGACAGCTTCAAGCATGCGTACCAACATCATTATTGTGGAGGTGCCAGAAAAAAGAGAGAGAGCAAGATACTGAAAACCTATTTAAAGAAATAATGACTGAAAATTTCCCACATTTGGTAAAAGGAATAGACTTACAAGTCCAGGAAGCACACAAAACCCCATATAAAAGGAATCCAAAGAGGACCACACCAAGACACAACATAATTAAAATTCCAAGAGCAAAAGACAAAGAGAATATTAAAAGCAGCAAGAGAAAAACAGTTCATTACCTGCAAGGAAGCCTCCATATGACTGTCAGCTGATTTCTCAACAAATGATGCAGGCAAGATGGTAGTGGCAAGAAATATTCCATGTGATGAATAGCAAGAACCTACAACCAAGAATACTCTATCTAGCAAAGCTATCACTCAGAATTGAAGGGCAGATAAAGAGCTTCACAGATAAGAAAAAGCTAAAGGAGTTCATCAACTCCAAACCAGTATTATATGAAATGATGAAAGGTACTCTGTGGGAACATCTTTCCATGTCCTGCGTGGTTCAGGGTTTGGGTTCTGAAGGAGGCCACACGCAACAAAATGAGAGACTAGAAAACATTAATTTGGCGGTATTGGGGGGCCAGGCGGGAGCCTTCCTCTAGTGGAAAGGACTGCCACTTTCCTTTGGCCTTGTCCTCCCTTTTATTTAGGTTTGGGATACACCCTTTGCCCAGAGGCAGGCAATTCCAGTAACAAGTAGATTATTTTATCAGTCAGGATTGACATGATTATTTGATGGGGAAGTTCATTGTCTCAATTAGATAGGGGTGGCTCGTTTTGAGCTTCTAGAGATTCAAGGTTGACCAGCCTTCTAGCCTCCTGTTTTTATCCATTTAATGAGAACAATGTTTTGGTTTCCGACTGTTAAGCCCGGAACGCAAGCCGCACTCACAGAGCACCAAGAGACGATCTGATGTAAAAACAAAGGGGTTTATTCAGACCAGCATGCTGGGGCTCACAACATACTCTGAAAGCAGAGCAGAGGCTGAGAGCCTTGAGTTGATACAAAGCTGAGCTTATATACTATATGACAAGCAACAGGATTATACAAGGTCAACACAGAGTTTTATTTCCTCATACCTGCACACATCTCACAATCTACAGACTCCGCA
>PVJN01024463.1:0-31118 GCA_004026805.1 Lasiurus borealis | reverse complement strand
GATGAACAAAAACAGATCCAGAGACATAGAAGCATCAAGTGGGATATCCAACCTCAGAGGGAAGGCAGGGGAGGGGAGGAGAGTGGGAGGATTCAACCAAAGGACTTGCCTTGCATAGAAGCATAACCCATGGACACAGACAGTAAGGGGGTGAGGACATGTCCTATGGGGGTGGGAACAGCTGGGGAGAGGTCGTTGGGGGGGGGTAGAGAAGACATATGTAATACTTTAAACAATAAAGAACTTAAAAATATATATTTAAGTCTGGATCAAGACAAACCAACGCAGACGCTCTGAAACCCCCGACTCTGTGATATAAATTAAATTATCTGAGTACTAATTTAATTTGTCCCCCGTGTTCTGCAGTCTCCTTTAGATCCGTTCCCTCATTGAAGTCAAGCTGTGAGTGAGTACACTCTCTTATTATCTACAAAAGCAGCAGCACCAGCTGGGAGAGTTCCCCAAAGCTCTGGGCCAGGTTCGGCCACATCCCCCCGGCTTTCTCCATCTCTCCATCGGGCGGGGGGTGCTGAAAAGGAAGCATCTCCCTAACAGTTGGAGCCTTCCAGAAAGAACCTCCTTGCCTTTTGTTCACAATCGCTCCTCCATTAAGGGCAAATGCAAAGTTGGTAAAAAAAAAAAAAAAAAGGCCCAGGCATGCAGATGGCATTTTAAACTATAACACTTGAAGACACAGAACCTTATAGGATTTGGAAATAAAAATGACATTGGACTGGCAGCTTGTATGCAGTGAAGATTCATCTTAATGTAAATTTAAAGAGCTGAGATCCTAAGCTGCCCGCGTGAGCCTTAAGAGAGAGCGATGAGCTCAGTGCGCCGTGGCCTTGCTACTCCAAGGACTACACGACGCTCAGATACGCCAACTCCGAGCGGGGTAACGCACTGGGACACGTTCAGGGGAAGAATTGAATTGTAGGAGACAAGAAAGCCATTGATACGGGCTTTTATGTGAGCTGATTAATAAACTTCTCAAAGGATTACACACACACACACACACACAAAATCAACTGCTTTTCTTTGGGCAAGCAAACCGCAGGCGGTGAGAAACTTCTCGACTGGCAGCGGGAAAGGAGTTGGCTCTGGGAGACTGACCGCTCTAGGGCATCTTCTTGGGGAAGAGGGGCGGTGTGGAGGGCTTGGGTGTTGCCTGGTCCGCAGAGAGACCCGGAAGGACATGGCAGGTGGCTCAACACAAGAGGCATGTTTTTGGTGCTGCTGAAGGAGGGTATGAGAGCAGAGGTGGAAGAGGAGAGAGAGGTGGGAGGATGGGGTGAGGCTGAGGAACATCAGAGCAGTAGGTAGCTCATGAGGTGTTGCAGGTGATTGGAGGGGCTGAGGGCCTTCCAAGCACAAGGATGCTTTGTTCACCTTGAAGTGCTTTGCAATGTGGACTCCTCTTTGGTCTCCTTCCCAATCTCAAATACAGCCTGATAAATACAAAAACTGCCTCTATGAGTGGAGTGTGTGCATGTGTGTGTGTGTGTGTGAAATCTGAGGAAGGGCTGGGCGCCAGAGAGGAACGTGAGGATTTAAAGTCGCCCTTTTCTCCAACCCCCACGTTGTTGGAAATCGTGGAGCGGGTTGGGGGGTTTGGGTAACACCGTCTTGTGACTTGCGTTGATCTGTGAGGTCCCCACCTGGGGGACGTTGGGCATCTTCCCGGAGCTCTTTTGTGTGGCTGTGGTTTGGGCTGGGGGCTCTGTTTGCTGCTCCCTGCACCCTGGCCAGGAGGGACCTGGCTTCCAGTTGGCTTTGGCTCATGGGAAGCCCAACCCAGAACCTGTGTAGGAGTTTAGAAGGAGGGAGGAGAGTGAGGTCAGTGTGCCGCAAGAATTTATAAAACATGCAGCATCTGACCATTTAGTCGGGGGCACTGGCCTCTTTTCCCTTAGATTGTCAAATAAAAAAAAATGACAACGGCCAACACAACTTGTTACAAAACTCACTATTCAAGTGAATTAAAAATGGACATGGCGGAGAAAGAGAGGGACTGTCAAGTGACACGGTGTGAATGCCTCAAAATCACACCTATTCTTTTTGTCAGAGCAAAAAAAATATTGTATATTTTTTGGAATGCCGCAGAGTTTTAGTAATTAGTTTATGTGTGCTCTGAGGTGAAAAAGGTTGCAAATCACTGCTCTACATGATGCTCATTGAAGGCTAATTGTGTTGCCCTGGTGATTAGTAATAACAGCAGTATTCCTTCTCTAACTCATTAAACTCTTATGAAGTAACGAGAGGCCTAGTGCATGACATTTATGCACTTTGGGGGGGGGGTTCTTCAGCCCAGCCTGCTCCCTCTCCAATCTGGGACCCCTTGAGGGATGTCAGACTGCCCGTTTAGGCCTGATCCTAAACGGGCAGATGGACTTCCTTCTCACAATCCAGGACTGCTGGCTCCCAACTGCTCACCTGCCTGCCTTCCTGATTGTCCCTAACTGTTTCTGTCTGCCAGCCTGATCACCCCCTAACCATTCCCCTGCCAGCCTGATTGATGCCTAATTGCTCCCCTGTCTGCTTGCCCCTAACTGCCCTCCCCTGTGGGCCTGGTCACCCCTAACTGCCCTCCCCTGAGAGTCTGGTCACCCCTTACTGCCCTCCCCTGCAGGCCTGGGTCCCTCCCAACTGCCCTCCCCTGCAGGCCTGGTCACCCCCACTTCCCTCCGCTGCTGGCCTGGCATCCCTAACTGCCCTCCTCTGTAGGCTTGATCACTCCTAACTGCCCTCCCTTGCAGGCCTGGTCCGTGCCAACTGCCTTCCCTTGCGGGCCATCTTGTGGTGGCCATCATAGAGGCAGGATTTTTGACCACATGGGGACAGTTATCTTGTGTTTTGGAGTGATGGTCAATCTGCACATTACTCTTTTATTAGATAGCATAGAGGCCTGGTGCACAGGTGGGGCCAGTTAGTTTGCCCTGAAGGGTGTCCCAGATCAAGGTGGGTGTTCCCTTGGGGCATGGGGTGGCCTGGATGAGGGGCCTGTGGTGGTTTGCAGGCTGGCCATGCCCTGCAGCAACCCAAGTGGAGGCCCTGATATCGGGATTTACTTATCTTCTACAACTGAAACTTTGTATCCTGGAGTGGAGCCAAGCCTTCTGCTTGCACAGCCATTGAAACTTTGTTGCCTTAAGGGGAGGCCTGGGCTGGCCAAGGTTTCCAGAAATCTTGGCTTCCTCCATCGCCAGGGGCAACCCAAGCCTCCCTTCTTCTCTCTCTGAGGCTGTAGCCATCTTGGTGGGGTTAATTTGCATATTTGCTCTGATTGACTGGTGGGCATGCCTTGTGGGTGTAGCAGAGGTACAGTTAATTTGCATATTCTCTTTTATTAGATAGAATGTTTACTGTGTCATGAACCATCGTTAGGCATGAAAGCAGAAATGTTGATAGAGGTCCTGTCTTTATAATGCTTGCACATTAGTGGATATTTGGAGATTCTGGTCACAATTAACAAGGCTTGTGTGTGTGTGTGTGTGTGTGTGTGTGTGTGCACGACTGTTTTCTTGACTTTGATCTTGGTAACAATACGGTGAGGTATTGTTTGAAATGCCTTTCCTTTTACACCTAAGGGTTCAGGACTGGCCCATGGCGACACCTCTAATACATGGCAGGAATAGGATTTGGGGCTGGAAGGATATGAGCAGTGCCAGCTCATTGGCCATAAGCAAACATGCCAGTTGCAGCTGATCTGCGGTGTGGATGCGAGGGTGGCTCTGTTAAGCACAAGAATGTTGTGACACTTCAGGGGAGATTTTCTGTCACCAGCTAATTATCACGTACATTTTTTTTTAAAGAAGGGAAAACAGGCCTCTCGCACCTTATTTTAAAACACGAAAAGCTTCGGGAAAGTTGGAGGGTGATCAGCTGCTCTCCCAGCAGCACAGGCAGCCCCAAGAAGGGCTGTCCATGTGGTGTCCCCTCCCCAGGAGCCCTTGGCGGGGGGGGGGTGGCGGCAACCCCAGCCCAGCATCTCAAACCGCACAAGATGCCAACAACACAGGTGTGCGGCTGGATAGGGCAGAGAGAAGGGAGATGAAAGATGGGCCTCAAAGCATTTAATTAGGTGATTTGTACCCAGAAGGGTTGCTGATGTCACAAGAACGAAGCCAGAACAAAAGGCCACAGATGGTGTGATTGCTTTTATATGAAATTTACTGAGCAGGCCAAGCCGTGGAGGCGGACAGGAAGCGGACAGCGGTGCCAGGGGCTGGGAAGGAGGAGGGAGAGGATGGGAAGCGACTACTCTTCTGGGCAGAAATGTTCTGGAACCAGATAGAGGTGATGGTCACACAACATTGTGAATGTACCAAATGTCACTAATAGTAATTTGTCTATTAGGTGCATTTCACCATCACACACACACACACACACACACACACACACACACACACAGAGTTAAAGAAACCATCTTCCTGATTGGTTAAGACGGACTTCAGTCTCTCCAAGGTGCTTCTGCAACATACCCTCGGAGTGGACGTCAGATTTCATCAGAATGCCCTCACCCTGAGAACTGTCATCTCACTCGTAAGCATATGTCATTTTTTAGGAAGCCCTGCTTGTGACAAAACTCACTACGAACGTGAGTTAGACATCTATAGGACAGAGACAGAGAAGGGCTGTCGAGTGACCAGGATGAAAGGGTCTCAGAGACCTCGGGTGTGCGCCAGGCTCCTGTCTGTGCCTGAAGAGAAAGCGCGGCACTGGGCCAGGGGCCAGCAGGCCTGCAGAGACAGAAAGGCATGTTCCCGTCCAGGGCAGCGTTGCTACATTGTCCTGAGCGTGTATGCCAACCTCATGTGGAACACAGGAATTCTGTCCGGCTCATTACAGAGCCTGGCTGGAGGGTCTGCCACAGCTAGCCGTAAGTGAGCACTGCGCTAGATAAGCAGAAATCCGGGAAGTTTTTCGCTCTGAAGGAACACACGCCTCTGCTCTTTTGAAAGTGGGAACACTGTGTTCCCTTGGAAAAGAGAAACACACGAGAAAAACCGTGCGCTACCAGAAATGTCATGTTTTATAAGCAGGTACCCGGTAAAACGTCTTCCAATAACAAAGACCCCAAGAGCTCTGCTTTGATTTCTAAAACGCAATTCAGCCGCATTTACAAGAGAGCAGGACCACGGTGGACATCGAGTGTATACATGCCTGCATTCTCCTTACTGCGTCTGCTCTGACCACAATAACACCTCGTTTCGCATGGGGAGAGAGAACAGTTAACTACTTTGGTGTAATTAATAGTGAAACAGATCAATAGAAAAAAAAATAAAGAATAAAGCGCTCCCCTCGGCGCAGGACTCGGGGGGAGTTCTGATGGGAAGAGACAGCATAGCCGCTTGCTCTGACTCCTGATCCACCCAGGGCCCCTCAGCATCATGCACCAGCGCCCCGTTGTGCCTCTCACAGCACCCTGTGCCAGGAGTGATGAGGGCTCTGTCTTCGGCGGGGGTGGGGGTGGGGGTGGAGGTGGGGGTGGAGTGTTGAAGAAAAGCTTTGTGGTGGCACAGAGAGAGAGGTGAATTCTGTCCCTGGGACCTGGCAGTGTTTTGTGTTTTCAAAGCCCTGCTTTTCGGTGGCTCCCGGCCCAGGAACCCGGGAACAGTGTCTTATCGTTTATCATCGAGAAAAATCCTAGCCTGAGGATGCGGGCTGCTGAAAACCCTGGGAGCCTGCCCACCTTGAGTCTGGAGAGAGATGACGTTAGAAGCTTTCTGGAACCCGCACTGGAGTCTGACTCAGTGTGGGGAGAAGCCAGAATTACCCCAGCAACTCAGGGGGAAACACACACACACACACACACACACACACACACAAACAGGAGAGCAGCAAGGGAGACTGATGCCAAGAGGAAAGGAGGCTTTGTGCTAGACCCGAGGAGGAGGAGACATCACCAGGTCAAGACGCAAAGGATGTGAACAATGTCTATCTTTCTCAGAAAGTGTGTGTGTGTTGGGGGGGGGGGGAGCTAGGGAAGGGACCCAGGCAAGGCTCCTTTGCACGGAAGCCCTGAGGCCTGAGATTTTCTCTATCTGTGGGAGGGGCGGGTCCTTTGCCATCAAGGGGAGGCCCAGAACACAGTGTGGTTGGTGCTCCAAACTTTGCCTCTGCAGCCCTCCCTCCCTCCCTCCTTCCCTCCCTGTGGATTTAGTAGGCAGCCAGGCAAACCGGTGTGCAAAGAGGCGGTCTGCTGGGATTACAGGCGGGGGGATGGCGCCTTAGGTAAATCTGCAGGCGCACACTGGTCTGTGGCTGCGCAGAAATGAGATTCCGTCAGGCAAAGGGCTCTGCCTCGCAGCCTGCAGGTGTGCGCCGCCATCCCAGGCACGGAGGAGGTGTTCACTCACCCACGAGAGGATGCTTTAACTCCCCCTCTCCCCTCCAGCGTGCGGTGCTGATTTGCTGCTGCAGGGAGACATAATTTTCCCTAAAGTACCTTGGGAGGCAGACCGGGCCGTGGAGAGGGCTTTGTGAGCGCTCGGGGAACACAGAAAATCTCTTTCTTCCTCGCAAATTGCGTTTGTGCAGTTTACTAGTCATAACAGGTTCATGTTTTACTGTGAAGCTGTTCGAGGGAAAGCCAACAGATTGAAGCTGTTTCATCACTTGATTAGTCTAAACAAGCCCGGATAATGAGCCTTGGCTAATTCATACCTCTGTCTATTGTGCAGTTCGGGAGAACATTTTGAAGACGGTGCCAGTCCCGAAACGTAGAAATGATTGTTCGGTAATACCTGGCGTGAGGCGTGTTTCCATGGGACCTCGCCTTGCACATGCAAACGCTCTGTCTTTTGAAACGGGGTGGGCAAAAGTGAGGAGTATTTAAAAATTCTCCTATCTGGAAGCTTTTTTTTTTTTACAGGAGTTTACGGCATCTCTGATCCCGCCTTGCAGGCATGAAAGGCCTACCAGTAGCATCTGGTAAAGGAAAACAAATGAATCGAACATTCCTTGCTCTCAACGAATATCAGTCTTAATAAAGTAGAGAATTAATTTTTGATTACTTTGAAATTAAGTGCACAGGATCAGTGGCTCCCTCTTGCTTGCCAAATTTAATCAGATCCCCTTGCCTGGGCTACAAAAGGCCAGGAACCACATACACCCAGCATCTATAGCAGCGGTTCTCAACCTGGGGGTCGAATGACCCTTTCACAGGGGTCGCCTAAGACCATCAGAAAACACATATTTCTCATGGTCTTAGGAACCAACACACCGCTCCTTGGTGTAGCAAAGTGTAGCAATGTAGTTTACTGTTGTTATATGAAGACTGTTGCCCATGCTACACCATGATTCAAGACAAAATTTCATTTATTTGTCATTAGAAATCAATATTTTACAATATATAATTACGTATTGTTTTTGTGATTAATCCCTATGCTTTAATTATGTTCAATTTGTAACAACGAAAATACATCCTGCATATCAGATATTTACATTACAGTTCATAACAGTAGCAAGATTACAGTTATGAAGTAGCAAAGGAAATAATTTTATGGTTGGGGGTCACCACCACATGAGGAGCTGTCTTAAAGGGTCTCAGCAATAGGAAGGTTGAGAACCACTAATCTATAGGGTAGATGTGAGATTACCGTAAATGCCATAGTCTATAGTACTTGGATGTAGGAGAAACTCCTGAGGTCTTGAGGGAGTGGGAAAGGCAGGATGCATGGACCAAAGGAGAACTGATTTATGGATTATTGATTCATTCTAGACATATTTCCTGAGAGTTAACTGAAGGAGACATGGAGATGATATGGTTTTACACTGGGAAAGTTGCCAGTAAGCTATTGGCAGGTAGATGTGGAAATACTAACTTACTTTGGAGCACACGTTCTTTGTCTTGAAAAGGACCAACTTTGGTGGTGCCTCTTAGTGATGTAGATGTGGGGGAAATTGGGACAGGCACCAACAAGGGGACCTGGAGGAAGGAATCTTTGCATCTGAGGTTAAATGTTCTGTAACGTGTCTGGATGGAAATGACCATGGTTGAGAACAGCTGTTTATAAATGCGGATCTCAAGGGAAAACACAGTTTCAGATGGAGGACTGTCTAGACTGGTGACCAAGGCCAGTGACCTCCTTAGAAATAGAAACAGGGGTCCGGCAGGTGTGGCTCAGTGGTTGAGCATTAACCCATGAACCAGGAGGTCAAGGTTAGATTCCCATTTAGGGCACATTCCCAGATTGCAGGCTTGTTCCCCAGTAGGGGGTGTGCAGGAGGCAGCCAATCAATGATTTTCTCTTGTTATACATTGATGTTTCTCTCTCCTTTCCTCACTCTGAAATCATAAAAAAAGAAAATGAAATAGACACAGGGTGTCAGTCAGGGTCTGGCTGATGCTAGAGAACCTATTGGCCAAAGTGTGTGTGTGTGTGTGTGTGTGTGTGTGTGTGTGTGTGTGTGAAAACTTAAAGAGCTGTCTCAACAACTGTTAAGGCTTTGGAAGTCCAGGCCACGTAATGTGGGCTGTGAGCCAGAGTATGAGACTTGAGGAGACTTGCTCCTCCATCCTTCCCCTGCACCTGAGGATATACTGTCACACAAGTTCCTTATCAGCAGGGCATCAGGAGTAGGCAGGGACCGCTCAGGATTGCTGGAGTGCCTGGTTAAGAGCACTTCTATTCTGGGGCAGTGACCTCATGATGCAGAGAACAGGGCTTTTCAGAAGATACGTACAATTTTCCAGCCCATTGTCGCTTCCACTCTATCTTGTGTCTGGGGTCATTGGGGAGAGACTTTCTGTTAAGGAAGGACATTCATTATTGAGGTAAATAAAAATAGGGAGATGAACTATTTAATTTTAAAACAAAATTAAATGTGTGCTAATGATCTGACCCAAGTTGAGCATACGGGTCAAGGTTCTTTGACAAAGCAGAATATGTGTGTATGGAATTAGATCAATAGGGAGATATTTCAAGGAACCGGCTCACATGTTTATGGGGGCTGGCAAGCCTAAAATCTGCAGGACAGGAAGACAGACTGGACATTTCAGTAAAAGCTGATGCTGCAGTCTGGAGTCCAAAATCCATAGGAAAGGCCAGCAGGCCGGACACTCAGGTAAGATTTTTATGTTACCACCTTGAGACAGAATTCCTTCTTGCCTGGGAATCCTGAATATTTGCTTTTAAGGCCTTCAATTGACTGGATGAAGCCTACACACATTATGAAAGTTAATCTGCTTTATGTATAATCAGCTGATTGTAATCTTAACCACATACAAATTATCTTCACGGTCATATCTAAACTAGTACAGTGGTACCTCGAGATACGAGTTTAATTCGTTCCGTAACCTTGAGGCGTGGGAAAGTATGAGACACTGCAGTCATGATAAACTGGTGGGTCGTGTGCAGCCAGCCGATCTGCACGATTGCTCCTATCGCAAATGTTGCTCGTATTTCAAAGCAAAAATCGCTCGCTTGATGGCTCGTATCTCAAAAATCTCGTATGTTAGGGCACTCGTATCTCGAGGTACCACTGCATTTGAGTAAAGCTCTGGGCACTTCCAGCCTAGCTAAATTGATCTCTAAAAGGAAGCAGCACACTGGGGAAACAGACGGGCTGGTTATCTAACATAGGAACTTCCAACTTGGTAATGGGTTAGTACATTTATTGCAAAACTGAGTTCCAAAGTAGCATGTGGCAAGTGTCATAAAAGGGGTGCCAATAGAGTGACACAGGGACTCAGAGAGTGGGGATTCACATATACCTGGGGTGACCAGACAAGGACATTTCAGATAGAAGGAAAGACCAGAACAGTCTCAGAGGAAAGTCTCAGAGGAACGTGTTGAATTGGCACAGCACAGCGTAGCATAGCCTAGTGTCGTGGAGCGTGAGACAGGTACCAGAGCGCTAGAGGACTGGAACGGACTGAACAGTGAGAAATAAATCGAAAGCGAGGGGGATTATTGGAGTTTCTGAGCAGAGAGGTGACATAAATACAATGGTTGTATATGGGATGGATTGGTGTGCTTTGGAAAGTGATGGTGAGGGGAAAAAAGCAATTTGACTGTTTGGCAGTAGAATAGGAATTGTTATGGATCTGTCTAGAGTAATGCACTCTCCCTATAACCACTTTCCTTCAGTGATCTGGCAACCCCTGTAAAATAAAACATGAGGAAGGCATATGGATAGATGTGTGTGTGTGTGTGTGTGTGTGTGTGTGTGTGTGTGTGTGTGTGTGTTGTGTGTTGTGTGTATGTGAACACATGTGAAGAATAGGGTTGGTTTGCATTTTTGAAAAGTTGCTCTGGCCCCAGGCAAGGTACAGATGGGAACAAGACGAGGAACAGGAAGCACAGTTCAGAAGAGAAGTGCCTTGAAAGACCATGTTATGAGAGTTCAAGTGCAGGAGAGATCAGTTCAGGGAAGGCGTCACGGAAGTTTCCTTTAATGTGGGCCTTGAAGGAGGAGAGGACTTCAGGAGGTGGGAAAGCATGTACGTACAAAGCCATTTGGCAAAACCGTGTGATCTGTGGAAAGAATCACAGTAGAAAATGTTGGGAGAAAAATGTCTGGTGAGAGATTTTCTATGAACTCTGCTTTGCAATTGCAGGACGTAAATGGCATCACAGGAGGTTTCATTTATGAAGCGGGTAACAATGGGATCAGAATTGCTCTCCAGGAAGGCTGCCTCAGTAAAGGCCTCCTGGACAGACTTCAGAGAGAGAGTGCAGGACAGACAGTTGGAAAGCTAGTGGCTTTTACGCGGTGAAGAGTGGACAGCAGAATTGAAGCTGTAGCAATTGAATTAAGGGGTCATGTTTTAAAGATATTAAGGACGTCAAGTAATAATTAATTTAAGGTAGAGTGGGAGGAGTAAAAACAGGTATTTATTTTCACAAACAGGGTTTATGAAAATGTAGGGACATTCACAGGACTAGAGATTCAGGATAGTCACAGGACTAGAGAATTGAGAATACTCACAGGACTAGAGTTTCAAGATATTCACAGGACTAGAATTCAGGATATTCACAGGACTAGAATTCAGGATATTCACAGGACTAGAGAATTCAGGATATTCACAGGACTAGAGAATTCAGGAAGAGAAACTTTGTGGAAAGCAAGGCAATGAGTTCATCTTGAGTCTCAAGTGCTGGTGGGGCAATCTGGTGAAATTCTTTAGAACCCACCAGTTGTGAATGTGGTCGAGAATGTAGGAAGGAGGTCTGAATTAGAATATATATTTGATTCCTTGCTGGAGTGCAGGCTTCTTCCACTCCCTCAGGGTGGGGGTGGGTACCATAACCTTAGAGGTTGCCTAAACCAGGAGGCTCAGAAAAGACTGTTCATATTTGGCTCGTTGTTACGAAGATATTTATTTTCTGGTTCTTCTCTCTTTGTCATCTTCGTCCCTGGGCCATTGCCCAGCGCTGAGGTGCTTGGTATTAAATCCCTGCTCCTCCATTAGTCACTCCATTAGAGCTTTTGCCATCTTTGGGAGCAGGTTTCTGGCTCCTCCCCAAGCTCTTCTTTATACAGTATCTGGGGCCGGGGACACTCCCCTCTTCCTCACTCACAGGCCTCCTCTCCGTCTCCTCTCCCTAACTCTCCCCCCAGGACCCACTTCTCCTGCTGGGTCTTTCTGTGGGTTGCCTTTAGAGCAGCTTAAGCAACCAAATAAGTTTGTTTTTAAAAAAAATATATTTTATTGATTTTTTACAGAGAGGAAAGGAGAGGGATAGAGGGTTAGAAACATCGATGAGAGACATCGATCAGCCACCTCCAGCACGCCCCCTACTGGGGATGTGCCTACAACCAAGATACATGCCCTTGACCAGAATCGAATCTGGGACTTTTCAGTCTGCAGACAGACGCTCTCTCCACTGAGCTGAACCGGTTTCAGCCAAAGACGTTTTTTTTTTTTGTTGTTGTTGTTTTTTAAAATGTATATTTGTATTGATTTCAGAGAGGAAGGGAGAGGGAGAGCGAGAGAGAGAAACATCAATGAGAGAGAAACATTAATTGGCAGCCTCCCATATGCCCCTACTGGGGAAGGAACCTGCAAGCAACCTAGGCATGTGCTCTGACTGGGAATCAACCACTGAGCCACTGGAGCCAGGCCCAAAGAAGTATTTCCCCTGTAGTGTCCAGGAAGTCCAAGACAGTGGCCTATGCTACTAGGACATGGGGATGGGGAGAGGAAAAGTCAGCTTTTCACTTTTTGGGATTTCCTAGAGAAGCAAGAATAAGACAAAATTCACGTGCCCATGTATTACCTTGCCATACGCATTATCTCCTCTAATCCCCCAATCCGTATGAGACGGGTATTGTTATTACCATTTTACGGAAGAATTCGTTCGTTCAATAAATATTTAGCCTTTCGGTGTCCCAGGCTCCGGAGAACAAAAAAGACAGTGAATAAGACAGACAAAAACCCAGGTGAAGACACAGTCTCAGAAAGCGAAAACCATGCTGTGCTTGAGATCACATAATCCGTTAAGTGAAAAAGCGAGCACGGAGCCCAGGTCTGTCTGTCTCCTGAGTGCACAGCATGTTCTTATGCGACACTGCTACTGTCATGCAGGCTATTCTGCAAATTCCGCTTGGGCCGCTGACACACTCGCCAGGGGGATAACATGTGACATCACAGGCAATCATAATAATAATTCCTATTTTTAAATATTTTTTTAAAATTGATTTCAGAGAGGAAGGGAGAGGAAGAGATAGAAACATCTATGATGTGAGAGGTTCATTGATTGGGTGCCTCTTGCCCGCCCCACATTGGGGACCTAGCCTATAACCCGGGCATGTGCCCTGACTGGGAACTGAACACTGACCTTCTAGATTCATAGATCAACACTCAACCACTGAACCATGCCGGCGGGGCAATAATTCCTATTACTTATTGATTGCTTATCATGTGTCAGGCAATATGAGAGATTGCATGCAGTATCTCACTTCATCCTCTTCTTTTGTTGTTGTTCAAGGAAACTTAAAGTGCACTACAATTCCTTGCCCAAATCATGCAACTAGCAAGTGAGTATGCAGAATTTTATTCTAAATTTACTTTATTCCAATATGGGGCTCTAAAGAGCTTTATGTTTTATTCTCATTCTCTATTGGGGTCCCGTCTTTGGAGAAAGTAAGCTAAAAGTCCTCCTTTCTTTGAGCACGGTCCCACCTTAGGCCCTGAAAGCTGGGGTGGGCAGGGAAGGATAGTCAGTTTTTCCTCCCTGCTCCACCTGCCCTTCCCCCAGCTATCAGCATCTTCTTCTTGGGCTTCTTCAGGTCTGATTACAGGGGGTAGGAGGACAGGCCAGGGACAGGGAAAGTCTTAGGGTCTACAGTCTGGTGGATGGTGAATGTCCAATAGTAACGGTTCCTCCAAGGCAGCGGTTCTCAACCTGTAGGTCGCGACCCCTTTGGGGGTCGAATGACCCTTTCACAGGGGTTGCGTAAGACCATCGGAAAATGCAGATATTTACACCACGATGCATAACGGTAACAAAATTACAGTTGGGAAGTAGCAACGAAAATAATTTCATGGTTGGGGTTGCCACCACATGAGGAACTGTATGCAAGGGTCGTGGCCTTAGGAAGGTTGAGAACCACTGCTCCAAGGGATCCCCCCTGACTCTGGACTAGGCTGCTAGAGACCCTTTGGTAATGCCAGACTCTCCCCATTCAGACTTCTCAGGGATAGGTGAGACCCTGGTCCCTGCATCCTTCAACCTCCAAAGACCGTGTGTTTTGCTTCCTAACTGGTTGTTTTGAAGGCCCCTCACTTGGCTTAACATTGCAATGAGCAGGATCACCTCCGGTCTCTCAGCTAAGGATGGGCGACTCCTAGGGAAGGAAGGTGACTCTATCCAAAATCACGGTCATTTCCTGCCTCTGCGAACCCTCAGTGCATTTCATAGCGTCTTTGATGCAGCTCGTAGCTGGAGGGCTATGGTGCCAGAACAGTGTCTGGGGGGGGGGGGGGTGGTCCTGCAGAGAATGTGAGGATGTTGGGAACCTCTATTGAAAACAAAACAAAAAAGGTGCCACTTAACACCCAGTTTGCATTGGCCCCAGAAATTCCTTAAGATGGCACAAGATCTCGGTTTCTGGGATAAAATTGCCCGGGTTTAAATCTCTATTCTTTTATTTACTGGCCGTATGACCTAAGGCAAGTTATTAACCTCTCCGTATATCCATTTTCCCCGCATATCCATCTGTAAAACCGGGATTCTACAGCACCACACTCATAAGGCGGTGAGGAGAATAAATGAGGCAATATGTACAAACTGGAGTGTAATACCTGTCACGTGGGTAATGACCCCAAACTGAGAGCTGTTATTATTCACACCTCTTTCCTCTACATATCAGTTTTACAAGACGGGGGTTGTAGATAAACACATTTGACTGCTTCTGAGCTTTAAAGTGCAGGTTTTAGTAAAATCCAAACTCAAGAGGTAGATAGATATAGAGGCAAAACATACGCAACTTGCTTCCTCTGCTTTAGCCATGATTCCTTGTACCTTTTAAGAAAGGCCGCTCTGTCTGTTCTAGTGTGCTTTCTACCTTTTTCCAGCTGAGTGTCCAGCTGAGGAAAGGTAGCATTATTAGAGGGCAGATGCTGGGGCTGTCAAACCTGGCCTATGTGTTCTGACATGTCATAGCTGCTATGACTTATTGTGAATTACTTAATCTTTCCACACCTTCAATCTTCTCAATCTGGAAAACAAAGGCAATAAGAGTACGTACTTCCTTTGTAGAGTTATTGGGAGGATTAAATAAGATACTGCAAGAAAAGGGACTGGCACAACCATGAGGAAAGAAAGAAAGAAAGAAAGAAAGAAAGAAAGAAAGAAAGGAAGGAAGGAAGGAAGGAAGGAAGGAAGGAAGGAAGGAAGGAAGGAAGGAAGAGAGGGGGGGAGGGAGGGAGGAAGGAAAGGAAGGAAGGAAGGAAAGAAGGAAAGTAGAAAGAAAGAAAGAAATGGTAGCAATGATATGGTAGATGGTGCTGAGGCTTGGTTATGGATCATAGTTTAGAAGCAAAGTCTGTTTTGACTTGTTATCAATGGACCCAGATAGTTAGAACTAATCTCCCCAAAGTATGTTGGAAGTGTAGAACACATTAGATTATGAACACTTAATCTAAAAAAGAGATATAATAATTGGTGGTCAGGTAGAAAGTGGGCTGGCTGGTTTTTTAAGAAAGACCCCTTTCATCTCATTCCCTAACTAGGGTTAGAAACAGCGAGGAATCATGGGTGTAAGACTCCTCCCCGAGAGCGGGAGAGCTCTCTGCTTTCCTCTCAGGTTTTGCCAAATGTTTTCGCACCTTCTCTTCAAAGTGTGATGCTGTTAGACAACGTGGGGTGTCCTCCCCCCATTCCAAATCCTGAGAATTTATCAGACCAATGGCTTACTCCTGTTCAGATTAAGATATGCACTTTGTGTCTACTCTTATTTGTGCTCAATTCTTTTTATTTTAATTTTTTATCTTTTAAATATATTTTTTATTGATTTTTCACAGAGAGGAAAGGAGAGGGATAGGAAGTCAGAAACATCAATGAGAGAAAGACATCGATCAGCCACCTCCTGCACACCCCGCACTGGAGATGTGCCCGCAAGCAAGGTACATGCCCTTGACAGGAATCGAACCTGGGACCTTTCAGTCCGCAGGCCGACGCTCTATTCACTGAGCCAAACCGGTCTCGGCAATCAATTCTTTTTAATATATTCTTTTCTTCAGTACATAATGAAACTGCTTTGGAGTGTTTCAAAATCAGTCAGTACAGACTCCAGGGCAGAAATGGGAGCATGGGAGTATTGGGGAAGTAGAATCAAGCTGATGCACAGGCTAACTAGAGGGAGAGGAAGGTGTGATCAGTGTGTGATGCCTTCCCTAATTAGGATTTTGGAGGATAAATTGCAAAGGCAGGACAATAACACAGGTATGCAATAATCAATATAAATGAGCCTCCGCCAATCTGAAAATTGAACGATTTGTCATTCACCTCAGGCTGTAACTCAATTCCTGCATTTCCTCCTGGTTGCACTGTTGGCTCCACTTCATTTCTGACTTCCTTACTTGTGCCTCCAGTTTATCACCGCTGAAAGGTCCCTTGAGCTGATGATGGAACTTGGCCTCTCTGCCTTAAAGTTTGATGATAAGAGATTTCTATCCTTTCCTTGGTGTTTTCTATTGCTGCTCCAAGGAACCACCCAAATGAAGCTCTGGCCTTAGGCCATCCAGCACCACTGATTATCTTGGGGAAAATCCTCCCTGGGCCTACCTGGGCCTCTGTAAAGAAGACTTGGACCAGGTTTCTTGCCTCCTAGTCCAGTGTTTTCCCTCACACACACTGCCATGTTCCTCTACAGGCCGGGCAGCCTGGTTTCTGTTTGGGACTGAGGACTCTGTTACACCCTTTGGTCATGCCCTCTTTAGACTTCGATCTTTGGGTTCTGCTGACTCTCAGACAGTTGCCCTGAGTAGTGATATGATGGCACTTGGGGGTGATCTGTCTGTTGCTCCTCTTTCTCAGCATTTCTCTATCTAAGTAACCTGATTTGAGCTCAGCCCTCATTATATCTCTTAGGATTCCCTCCTGCCTATGTTGTTTGGGATCAGTTGACTCAGTTAACTTTCTTAACCCCAAGAGTGACCAATAAATGTCTCGAAAAGCCACATGAGAAGACTTCGCTATAGAGCAGTGGTTCTCAACCTGTGGGTCGCAACCCCTTTGGGCGTCGAACGACCCTTTCACAGGGGTCGCCTAAGACTATTGGAAAACACCTATTTCCCATGGTCTTAGGAACCAACACACTGCTCCTCAGTGTAGCAAAATGTAGCAATGTAGTTTACTGTTGTCATATTAAGACTGTTACCCGTGCTACACCACGATTCAAGACAAAATTTCATTTATTTGTAATTAGAAATAAATATTTCACAATATATAATTACATATTGTTTTTGTGATTAATCCCTATGCTTTAATTATGTTCAATTTGTAACAACGAAAATATATCCTGCATATCAGATATTTACATTACAGTTCATAACAGTAGCAAAATTACAGTTACGAAGTAGCAATGAAAATGGTTTTATGGTTGGGGGTCACCACAACATAAGGAACTGCATTAAAGGGACGTGGCATTAGGAAGGTTGAGAACCACTGCTATAGAGGAAGATACAGTTCTGGTGTGATACTGCTGCTGGTTTGGGTAATTTTGTACTGACGAGTCAACATGAGGGTGGGTAGAGCACATAACTGGACACTGGGAAATACAGCTGACTGTTTTCAGGAGTCACTGTCACTTAGTTTATATTGGGAAACTATGGATTTTCAGCAAAGAATAGTATTTCTTACCAGACATTTTACTCAACCCTATTACTAATAAAAAGACCTCAGGCCCAGCCAGCATGGCTCAGTGGTTGAGCACCGACCTCTGAACCAGTTCAATTCCCAGTCAGGGCACATGCCCGGGTTGTGGGCTCCATCCCCACTGTGCGGCATGCAGGAGGCAGCCGATCAATGATTCTCTCTCGTCACTATTGCTTCTATCTTTTTCTCTTTCTCTTTCTCTCTGAAACCCATAAAAATATACTAAAGAAAAAACCCATTATTTAGAAAAAAGATTTAGCCTGAAAACTAGTCTCCTAGCTTCTGCATTTGCTGGTGAAGGGGAGAAACCTGGTGGTGTGGAGAAGATTAAAGACAGAAGAACAGAAGGCAGGGCTCAGTGAAGGAAGGAATTCTGGAAGGTGGCAAAAGAGAGTGGATTTGGTTTTAAAGGTGAGAGTCATCTCAGCTCTAAGAAAGAATCAAAGAAGACGATGTATAAATATACATGTATTCAGATCAATTGCTAAGGCTTTGCAAATATGTTCAGAGTGAAAAGAATACAGGAGACTCTACTTCCCATGGCCTCTATCTGCCCTGTGAAGCAGATGGCAGAGACAGGCTTAAACAAAAGGGATAGTGTGGCCGAAACCGGTTTGGCTCAGTGGAGAGAGCTTCGGCCTGCAGACTGAAAGGTCCCAGGTTCGATTCTGGTCAAGGGCACGTACATTGGTTTCGGGCACATCCCCAGTAGGGGGCGTGCAGGAGGCGGCTGATCGATGTCTCTCTCTGATCAATGTTCCCAACTTTCTATCCCTCTCCCTTCCTCTCTGTGAAAAATCAATAAAAATATATATTTTTAAAAAGGGGGGGGGGGATAGTGTGGGGTAGAGTCAGAGATTTGAAGCAAGTAGTGAAAACACTGGAGTTCCACGAGGGAGAGTCCAAACAAGAGCAGTCCGTGGACAGAGGAAAGAATGTCACAGAGCTTGATGATAAACCTGAATCACTGAAGAGAACTAGAATATTAACTAAATCCAATCCTAAGAGAGCTAACAGTTTCTTAATGCTTCCTGTATGCCAGGCACCATGCCAAGTGCCTTACTTGTATGACCTCATTGAATCAACTCAGTTTTATCCTTTCAGAGGTGAGGAAACTAAGACAAAGAGAGGTCTTGTTTCAGTTCATGTATTTTTTTTTTTTTTGTGTGTGTGTGTGTGTTGTTGTTGTTAATCCTCACTAAGGATGTTTTTCCACTGATTTTTTTTTTAAGAGATATTGGAAGGGAGAGAGAGACAGAAACATCGATTGGTTGCCTTCCACATGTACCCTAACCAGGGCCAGATATTGAGCTTGCAATCAAGGCACATGCTCTTGATTAGAATCAAACCCATGATCCTTCAGTTCCATAGGTTGATGCTCTATCCACTGAGCCAAACTGGCCAGGGCCATGTACTTTTTCAAGTTCATGTACTTAGAAAGTGTCAGCAATAGGATTATTCTCAGGCCTGTCAGACCTCAGTCAGAGCTCTTACTTCTGAAGAACACTCTTCTCTTAGCTGCTTTTCTCACCAAATACCCAGGCGTGCTGTGCACAGGGACATGGAAAACTCAAGAGCCCAAGTGACATTTTTACAGCTTCTCCACAGCTGGGTTTTACAAAGAGCATTAGCATCCCCGCACTGCATTTGCTATCAGTGTGGCCTCAGGCAAGATACTCAGCTTTTAGGAACAGTGGTGAGCATATCAGATGGCAAGCAGCAGTGATGGACCAATTGATTAGAGCCACATGGTATTGGAGGGGAAGGTGCATGGGGTTTAGAAGTAGAGCACCCAAGTTTTGAATGGATCTGTCACTTTTCAGGTAGTTTAGGGCAAGTTGTTTAAACTCTGTACAGTAGTCCTCTCCCCCACCCCGCCTCCCACCCACCACCAATCACCTGTGGTTTTGCTTCCTGAGGCTTGTTTCCTGCGGTCAGCCAAGGTCCAAAAATATTAAATGGAAAATTCTAAAAATAAACAACTCATATAAGTTTTAAACTGTACACCATTCTGGGTAGTGTGATGATATCTCAGATCATTCTGGGTTGAATCATCCCTTTGTCCATCATCTCCACGCTGCATTCGCTCCCCGCCTGTTCATTACTTAGTAGCCCTCTCTAGGTTATCAGATTGAGTCCTAGGGTATCACAAACCTTTATTTTTCTTAATAATGGACCCAAAGCTTAAGACTAGTGATGCTGGCCATTTGGATATGACAAGAAGAGGCTATAAAGTGCATCCTTTAAGTGTCAAGATGACCATTCTTGATTTAACAAGGAAAGAAGAAAAAAATTATATGCTGAGGTCGTAAAGATCCATGGTATAAACAAATATTCTATCCATGAAATTATCTAATTTATAAATTGAACCCTATGACAAGTATATACATCCATCATGCACCATTTAATGATGGGGACATGTTATGAGAAGTGTGTCATTAAGCAATTCTGTCATTATAGAAACATGATAGAGTGCACTATAATACAAACCTAGGCTACATGGTATACCACCATCGTCTGTGCCAGTGGTTCTCAATGTTTTCCAATGCCACAACCCTTTAATACAGCTCCTCACGTTGTGGTGACTCCCAAACATAAAATTATTTTCATTGCTACTTCATAACTCTAATTTTGCTACTGTTAATGAACCATAATGTTTTCCGATGGTCTCAGGCTCTACAGCAGTAGTTCTCAACCTGTGGTTTGTAACCCACAGGTTGAGAAGCGACCCACAGGTTGAGAACCACTAACAGGTTGCCTAAGACCATTGGAAAACACAGATATTTACATTACGATTCATAACAGTAGCACACTGACGAAGTAGCAATGAAAATAATTTTATGGTTGGGGGTCACCACAACATGATGAACTGTTAGGGTCGTGGCACTAGAAGGGTTGAGAACCACTGGTCTATGGGGTCCATTGCTGCCTGCATTATGTGGCACATGACTGTATAGAAAAAAAACAAAACACTGTATACACAGGGTTCAGTACCATCTGTGGTTTCAGGCATCCACTGGGGGTCTTGGAATATACCCCTTGCAGATAAGGGGGGACAACTATACACACTTTTTTTTCTCACTTTGCATATGGAAATGTGCTGCTGGCAGGAAGGTGATGAGAAGGAGAGACACTTTGAGCAAAGCATCGGAAGAGGGCCTGGCGCAGAGTTGGTGCTTGGATCTTAGTTTTCACATCACTGCCTTATTGTTCTGTTCTTCGGTAGACGGGCAGAGCCAGTTTGCCTTTGTCTCTACTGAGAAGCCAGTGTCTCTGTGCGTTCCTGCTTCTCCTCTGTCACATGTAGACCAGTATTCGCACCTGGAGGAGACCTGGCCCCTCCCCAGGGGCATTTGGTTATGGCAAAGGCATTTTTGTTTATCACAGCTGGAAGGAACTCCTAAAATCTAGTGGGTGAAGTCAGTATGCTACGGGACATCCTCCAATGCACCGGACAGTCCCTAACAACAAAGAATTCTCTGGTCGAGGTACTGACATTCGGAAACAGTTGAAGAAATGAGGCCAGAAGCAAGGAATGGGGAGGAGGGAGAGGAAGGAGAGGGTATTTCCCGCTCGGGTGTGTGACCAGGTGCAGTGAGTAGAGCTTTACCAAGGAAGGTCCCGGAGGTGAAATAGAAACAGACTTGGTCAACCAGCAGGGCAAATGGCCTCGGGAACATTGCTGCCTGCTCTTTTTTTTTTTTTTTCTCCTCCACATCTGAAGAGAGTGGCTGTGTCTGAAATCTCACTGCCTCTTATTCTTGTTAGGGAACATTGCCCGAGGACTCTGTGCTCCACGTGGCCCGCCGTTATCAGGACCGTAACCACGTTTTCTGAACTAAAAACTGGGTCACCTGATGAGTCAAGTCTGAGCGAGAAGTGCAGTTGGCTAGCATTACTACCCAGGACGTAATAATACATAACAGGAGTGACATATGCAAGGTGTGAATAGAAGATTGTATTTTCTACGCGCTAAACATAGTTACAGGTGGCCAGAATTTTAGGTACCCAACCAGATAGAGGTTTCTTGGGGGCAGAGCCCCTGGCTGTTTTGTTCACTTCCTGGCACACATATCAAAGAAAACACACACACATACACACACACTGGAGCCCTGAGTGAAAATTTCCATTCCTTTTTCTTTGTAACTGTAAAACATATGCAAGAGCTGAGTGTTGGGATTAATTGGCTCTCAGAAAGAGGGAAAGTGATACGTGTAGTTGAAATCATTACAGCAAGTGACCACTTAACGTCCATGACAGGTTCTTAGAAACTGTGATTTTAAGCAAAACAACGAAGCATAACAAAATCAATGTCATCATAGGCTAATTGAAAGAAACAAGAGCTAAGTTTCTATGGCCAATTTATTTATTTATTTTTGGTCACAAAAGCATCACCAAACATCTACAGGAAGTCCCCAAGTACTTACAATATCAAACACTAAAATAAATGTGAGCCATATGCGCATTTAAGAAAGATGAATAAAAACGAGTGCGATGCTGAGACTGGTTTGGCTCAGTGGCTAGAGCATCGGACTGCGGACTGAAAGGTCCCAGGTTCGATTCCGGTCGGGGGCATGTACCTTGCTGTGGGCACATCTCCAGGGTGGGGCGTGCAGAAGGCTGCTGATCGATGTTTCTCTCTCATCGATGTTTCTGACTTTCTATCCCTCTCCCTTCCTCTCTGTAGAAAATCAATAAAATATATTTAAAAAAAACAAAACAAAACAAAAAAAAACAACACACGAGTGCGATGATTATTTTCCAACATGCTTATTCCAGATCATGTTCAGCGAGTGGCCGGAACTTCTCCCTGCAGCTCAGGGTGCCAGGCGGGTATCCACCCGGGGGCAGGATGACCACTCACAGCCACACCCGCACTCACTCAGGATGGGGCATTGTAGACACGCCAGTTCGCCTCACATGCAGACCTGGGGACAATGTGCAAACTCCACACAGAGTGGCCCCTGCTGGGAATACATATTTTTCATTCGTGTTCCAGCTAAGTGGCATTGAGGAACTGCTACTTGACAATTCTAATGAGATGCATTTTAGATCAGCTTTGGTACCCAGAAAGTTCTGCCTTTGACTAAAATAAAGTCTGAAGAACAATTCTTTCTTAACAGAATGCTCCAGGCGCGCGTGTGTGCGTGTGATATCTCAGGATGGAAAACTTTCGGAAAGACCTTATGATTCATTCATGACCTATCTCTCAGCGTGAAAGTCTTCGGAAATGTAAACCTTCTGGGTCATAAATGAACATGCTCTCTAGCAGTAGGCTATGTTTTGCTAGTTTTGCAGGTAGGCATTCAAGAAATAATTATTGAATAGAAGAGGGAGCTATGAGATAATGCATGGAGAGTGGTCATTAGCGTGCCTGACTCGTAGTAGTTGCTCAATAAGAAACAGCTGTGTGGATTGGTAAATGATGAGATGCTGTCAGCGAGAATATTAAAAGGAATGTGCTGTGGACTCTGAAGACAACACTAAAGAGAGGTATTCCAGGAGCTCCTGAAAACACCCTTGCCCTCATGGTAAAAGGCTCTGAGGAAACTGCCTTTCTTCTTCTTCTTCTTCTTTTTAAATTTAATAAATCTTTATTGTTCAGATTATTAGAATTGTTCTTCTTTTTTCCCCCATAGCTCCCTTCCATGCAGCACCCACTCCTCCCTCTGCTCTTACCTCTCCCCACCCATTGTTCTCATCCATAGGTGTATGATTTTTGTCCAGTCTCTCTCTGCACCCCCCTCACCCCTTTCATCCTGGGAATTGTCAGTCCACTCTCTTTCTATGCCCTTGATTCTATTATATTCACCAGTTTATTCTGTTCATCAGATTTTTTATTCACTTGATTTTAGATTCACTTGTTGATAGATATGTATTTGTTGTTCATAATTTTTACCTTTACCTTTTGCTTCTTCTTTCTCTTCTTAAAGAGTACCTTTCAGCATTTCATATATACTGGTTTGGTGATGAACTCCTTTAGCTTTTTCTTATCTGTGAAGCTCTTTATCTGCCCTTCAATTCTGAATGATAGAATTGCTGGATAGAGTGATCTTGGTTGTAGGTTCTTGCTATTCATCACTTTAAATATTTCTTGCCACTCCCATCTGGCCTGCATCGTTTCTGTTGAGAAATCAGCTGAAAATCGTAGGGCTGCTCCCTTGTAGGTAATTAACTCTTTTTCTCTTGCTGCTTTTAATATTCTGTCTTTTGTTCTTGGCATTTTAATTTTAATTATGATGTGTCTTGATGTGGTCTTCTTTGGATTCCTTTTGTTGGGGTTCTGTGTGCTTCCTGGACTTATAAGTCTATTTCTTTCACCAGGTGGGGCAAGTTTTCAATCATTATTTCTTCAAATAAGTTTTCAGTATCTTGCTCTCTCTCTTCTGGCACTCCCATAATTCTGAGGTTCGTATGCTTGAAGTTGTCCCAAAGGCTCCTTATTCTATCTTCAGATTTTTGGATTCTTTTTGCTTTTCCAGTTGACTGTTTTCTGCTTCTCTGTATTTCAAATGTTTGACTTGATTCTTGCATTCCTCTAGTCTGCTATTAGGTCTCTGTATAATATTTTTTATTTCAGTCAGTGTATGTTTAATTTCTAATTGTTTTTTTTTTTCATCTCTAGTTGGACCTTTTTCATCTCCTCTTAGGTCTTGCTAAATTTATGCATCTTTTCTAGGAAATTCTTGAAAAACCATACAATCATGGTTTTGAACTCTATATCCAGTCATTTGTTTTCCTCCATTTCTTTCTCTTGTGATCTGTTCCTTTGTCTCCACATTTTCAATGCTTCCCTGAGTTGGTAGAGTAGCTTTGTGTGTTAGGTGTCCTATAAGACCCAGTAGCTCCACCTCCCCAGTTACCTGAGGTGGACTCTCTTGGTGCACCCCTTTGTGGACTGTGTGTGCAGCCTTGTTGTAGTTAAGTCTTGATTGTTGTTGGAATCACTGGGGGTGATTGACCTCCAAGCCAATTGGCAGTGAGGATCAGTTGTGTCTATGCTGGGAGAACTTCCATGCTGAAGTCAGCCTTACGACACAAGACTTGCAAAATTACAAAAGCTTCTGTGTTCAGTTTGGATGGGGCAGAGTCTCAGGGCTGAGCAGACAACCTTGGCTTCCCATCATCCCATACCCTACGTGGCCTCTGTGTCTTAGTGTCCCTGGGTAACTGCTTCAGCCCTCTCTGCATGCACTCATACTCACGCAACTCCAGACCTCTGACTTTCTGGCTCCCCTGAATTTCTGTGCACTCTGGGGACCCATATGAGTCGGAGTCCCCAGGGATCTTGCCTGAAACTGGGGTTTGGCGCAGTTGGGAGGTTCTGTCTTCCTCCCGCTAGAGAAAGCCAGCTGTACAATCAGCAGTCAGTCCTCTCTGTGCACACTTGCATGCGTGCCTCCAGACTTCTGTCTTTTGCGGCTCCCCTGAGTTTCCGTACACTCCTCCCTTTTTTTTTGACAGTCCAGACTCCCCCTATATGAGTCTCACCCGGAACTAGGGTTCAGTACTGTAGGATAAGGAGTTCAGTGCAGTCTGGAGTCTCTGTCTCCCTCCCACCAGAGGAATCCAGCCAGGCATTCCACCGCCAGTCCTCTCCACGCACGTGTCTCTGCACCTCAGCTTTTTGCAGCTTCTCTGAGTCTCCGTGAGCCCCTTTCTTTCCTTCTAGTTGTAGAATTTCCACTCAGCCAGCTTTCCTGTGGTTCTGGATGATGTCCATTCTGTCTTTTAGCTGCAGTTTTGAAATTGTTGTGCGAGGCAGCAGTTTAGGTGCTCACCTATGCCGCCATCTTGGTTTTCTCCCTGCCTTTATTCTTCTTACACTGAACACTGACGTGATGCCAACACTGGGGCCTTCGATTACAGGGATGAAGACAAAGGCATATATCAAGGGTGGCGGAGTAGAAAGTTCTTATTCCTTATAGCATCCTGGAGCCAACACAACACCCCTCTCCTATTTACGCCCGACTTGGGGTTATGTGAGAAAAATAAAACACGTCTTCTGATAAGCCACGAGGTTCTGGATTTGTCATGACGTGCAGCCAGGCCTAACCTTTAGATTCCAGCCCTCATTAGGCTCAGCAGGAATAGCCGCCACCTGGATCCCACTGCTAGCAGGGTGGCCTTTTGAGGTTGGAAGAGCAGAGATTTTTCTCTCTGTGTCCTTTACACTTGCTTGCAATTGTATTTTTTGGCAAATGTCAAGTCGCATTTTGATCGATGTTATACATAAGGTATGTTATCGTTTCTTGAGCTGTTTTCTATTTCTCATCGCATATCCTCCATGCCCATTCATGAGGAAGAGGAGGAGGATGTTCATACCCAAGTCACAGAGCCCACTCATCTCAAGTGTTTGAGCTGCCAAGAGCCACGTAACATCATTGCTGGAATCACGCTACAGGCAGTAAGGAGGTAGAGAGGACCGCCAGCCAGCCCTACCTGTAATCACAGAGGTGACCTAGTCCCAGGTCTCCTTAGAGATGCATCAAGGACTAGTTGAGGGGGGTGGGTTTGCAGGGTGCTGGGAAGGTCAGAATTCATCTTATTCCCTCTCTTCCTTCCACTAGGATTTCTCCATTTTGATCTGTGTATATAATGTACATTTAAAATAAAAAGGGAGGAGGTTATGGCTAGAAACCCGTGATCAATAGGTCAGTAATATGAAGACCACAGAGATTCATCTCACCTTGTTAAGCACCAAACTATGCACAAAACATCACTGCAGGCAGGTCTGAGAAGTCCAGAATTCTAGGAGGCAGTTCCCATACACAATACTGTGAATGCCCCCCCTGGGGTTGTACCATGAGGCTGCTCTAAGTACAGCGCCAGGCACACAGGATGACTGAGGCCTTGTTTTTACCTTAAGGCACTCAGGTTGTGTGTAAGGAAACGATGTGAAAGACACACTGTGGTGGCTGTGTAAGGCGGCACAATGAAATAAACATAGGAGGTACCAACTCAATATTATGGAAGATTAAAGAGACAAAAAGGCATAGCAAGGGGGATGGGTGTCAGAAACGACTTTGTACAGAAACCAGTATTTAGTTTGGGACCTTGGGAGAACGCTAGACCCATGTCTGAATTAGTGTAGACCCGTAAAACGGAGATGAATCTACACCGAGCACAGGTGATACCAGAGTTCTTTGCTCCCATTTCATTAAAACCTCAGATGGAGCAAGGTAATTAGCGCCATTTCAAAGTGTATGATTGTCTGAGCACTATGCTGTACACTTGAAACTAACACAAAATAATAGTGAATGTAAACTGTAAATGAAAAAAAAAAACTTTAAGAGAATACTTTAAGAAAGTATTCCCAGGCCTTACAGATAATAACCGGGGGATACAGGATTCAAAATGAGATGCATTTGCTGTCAAAGCCTGTGCTCTTTCGAGGTTCCTCCTGAAATAAATGGTGTAGAACGCGGGACTCTCGGATCAGGAGCAATTTCCTCCTATAGGGACAGTGTGTAGGTGAAGCCTCTACGGATGCCACTATTTGCAGAGCAGCGGCCCCTGGTGGACTCCAGGAGAAGCTCACTGAGCATTTGGCAGTCACTGGTAGAGTGAACAAAGGCAGATAAGAGCTTTCTTTTAAAAAGCCAGGAACATTTTTTAAAATAAAATTTCGTTTTCTCCTACTGCAGAAGCTTCAAATAAAACAAGACCACAGAGGAAAGCTCCCTGTCAAGTTGGTGTCAGTAACTAATGGTCAGCATGCTCTGTATTACAGAGGATCTGTAGGTGCAGATACCCTTTTTTTCCCAAAAATAAGACAATATCTTATATTAAATTTGCTCCCAAAGATGCGCTAGGTCTTATTTTCAGGAGATGTCTTATTTTTCCATGAAGAAAAATACGGTACACATTTATTAATGAACAAAAAAAAAAAGGAAATTTATTACCTATCTATGGTACGGTAGTAGTTGTCATCATAAACCAGCTCACTGATTGGCCGCAGCACAGCCGGAGCAGTTCAGGCAGTGCGAGGTCTCTTTAAATCAGGAGCCAGATGCCTTAGGGTAGTTTCGAGGACCTTATATTCCGGGGAGGCCTTATGTTTGGGAGAGGCCTTATTATCAGGGAGGTCTTATTTTCGTAATATAAGGGATACCTTATATTATAGTGAGAGAGGCAAAACTGGAAGTAGGTCTTATTTTCTGGGGATGTCTTACTTTCGGGGAAACAGGGTAGGTATATGGGGCCATTTGCATTGCTGGTGGCTATTCCACCAGGATTTGATGTCCGTATAGGTGAGCTCCAAAGAAATAGCCAGGGTGTTTGGGGAAACCCATACTGAAGTCACGTTAAATGCCTATAAATGAAGTCAAAGCACAATCTTGCTTTTACTTTGGTTATTAGTAGCAATCAAGGGTTTAAGCCCCCCAAATCGGCCCATCAAAAGTCAAGCCAATGGCAAACGATAGAGAAGATGTGAATTCTTATGTTAATAAGGCTCTAGGGGACCTTGTCCTTCCCCAGGGAGCCAGGCTGAGCTGTGAAATGTATTTTTGGCCTAATATTTGTCCCCATTATTTCGCTCCTCTGCTACTTCAGCTCTAGTGCTTGGCCAGGCACGCGTTCTTATCCTGGCACAAAATGGACCCAACGGGAGAGAGGCATCTACCAGGAGACTTTGTCCAGGACAAGTAGAAAGCCAATGGTCCCCGATCGAAATAAGATCCTCTTTAGAAGAAACACTGACCAATGAGAACAACGGGTGGTGGACCTAAACAGACAGCTTCTCCAAAGTGGACACACCGATGGCCAAGGGGTAGATGAAAGGACCTCAAAGGCACTCATCAGCCGGGAGACGCAAATGACAATGGCAATGAGATATCACCTCACACCTGCCAGAACGGCTGCCACCAACAAACCAGCAACCACCAGCGCTGGCGGGGATGTGGCATAAAGGGGCCTCGTGCACTGCGATGGGCATGCAGACGGCGCAGCCACTGTGGAGAGCAGCAGGAAGTTTCCACAAAAACTAAATATGGGCAGCGCCCTTGGCGGCCAGCTCTGCCCCTGCTTCCACAGTGTTGGGGGCACAGCCCCAGGGACCCCCTGCCTCCAGCCCCCCCTCCTGCAGCTCATGCACCTCCACCTGCACAGCCACCTGCACAGCCTCCTGCGGACCCACCCGCACCCGGTTCCCCCTTCACTCCTAATGCCCCACAGCCCGGAGCGCCCGTTCCCAGAAGGACCCCGAGGTGGAGGCTGGCCCCCCGCCTGGCAGTGGCCTCGGCGCCCACACTTACCTCTCTCGGGGCTCCATTTCCACCGCCGCACCCGCCGCCGCCGTCCTCCTCCAGGAGGGGCTCCCCCAGGTGAGGCCACACTCAGCCCGGCCGCCCGGCCTGGGAGAGACCGGCCCGGCCCGGGGGCAGCTGCAGGCCGGTCTCCCCGCAGGCCCCCCGCTCCCTGACTTCCTGCAGAACCACTTCCGGGGCAGGAGGGGCGGCTCATCAGGAAGAGGGGCCACACCTGCCTCCCCTCCGCACCTGCCTCCTCTCCGCAGGCGGCGGCCCGGGCTGGGCTGGGAGCATCTCCGGGAAAGGCCCCTCCAGCACCGCTGGGGCCTGTGGGGCCAGAGGCCTGGGAGGGCCCTCTGCTCCCCTGGGGTCTGCTTCCACCTGAGCCTCTTCCCCAAACCGCTGGCCACTCTTCCCACCACCCGGAGCCTCTCCCAGGCACTGGCCGAATGAGACAAGAAAGCTTTTTGCAGCAAAATAAATTAATAAATAATAAACATGGGGCTACCATTTGACCCAGTGATCCCACTTGTAGGAATATATCTTGAGAAACCCCAAACGCCAACCAGAAAGAATATATGTACCCCTATGTGCATAACAGCACAATTTACAACAGCTAAGATCTGGAAACAGCCCAAGTGCCCATCAGTAGGTGAGTGGATAAAAAGCTGTGGTACATCTACACCATGGAATACTCTGCAGCAGTGAAAAAGAAGAATCTCTTACCTTTTGAGACAGCATGGAGGGACCTGGAGAGTATGATGCTAAGCGAAATAAGCCAGTCAGAGAAAGACAAGTGTCACATGATCTCACTCATATGTGGAATCTAAGCAACAAAATAAACTGATGAATGAAATAGATGCAGAGACATGGAAGCAGGGAACAGAGTGCAGAATCTCAGAGGGAAGGTGGGGGAGGGTCGGTGGATGGGAGGTAATCAACCAAAGACCTAGTATGCATATATGCATAATCCATGTACACAGACAATAGGGGGTTGAAGGTCTAGAATGGGGGTGGGGGCAGGTTGGAGGGAGGTCAATGGTGGGGTGGAAGGGGGCTATATATACAGTGGTACCTCGAGATACGAGTGCCCTAACATACGAGATTTTTGAGATACGAGCTGTTGAGCAAGCGATTTTTGCTTTGAAATACAAGCAACATTTGAGATACGAGTAATCACTCGGATTGGACGGCTGCACACGACCCACCAGTTTACCGGGACTTGCCTCAAGGTTACGAAATGAATTAAACTCGTATCTCGAGGTACCACTGTAATACTTTCAACAATAAAAAAGTATTTAAAAATAATAATAAAACACACACAAATAAGAGCTTCCTTGTACATGTTACCACGAATCCCTGAACTTCTTTCAGCAATTAGTGCACTGGTGATTACTTAATTATTTTATGTCTGTTCTTCCACTGTGAGAAGATCTATCTATCTATCTATCTATCTATCTATCTATCATGTTTCCCAAAGCCTAGAAGAGTGTTGAGCACATAGTAGGTGCTCAATAAATACTTTTGGACTGATTGTCTAAATGACAAACATTCTGAAAACATGGTTTCAAGTTCAGAATCTGTGGCTGTGTTTTGACCCACCTCAGTTCTTAGGAGAATCCGATGAGCTGGTGTGCTCTAAAGTAGTACTTTTGAGAAGTGAATTTCCCAAATGTGACCCGGTAAAGCCCCAGCGGTAACGGGGGGCCCGCTGTGGTTGGGCTCAGGTTTTGATTGCATGCCTGTCACAAGCAAGAGAGAGGTGTGGGCATTGCCTCGGAGGCCCAGAAAAATTAGGCCCAAGCTCTTTTCTCAGAGATTTATAAGATTTGATCAAAGGAGATGCGAGTAAAGCAAACAGAAACCTAGGCATTTCAGGCGAGCTATTGAAACCGCTTAACTATTGGTGTGACGTAAGCAGCTAATGATGAGAACCGTCAGCCGTGAGGGGATGGGGACTCTGGCGTGGTTAAAGGGGTCTGGGCAATAGCGCCCAGTAGAGGGGAGATGGAGGTTCATCTCCTCTGGAACTGTATGGACGGAAAGACGCAGGGAGGTGAGTCTACAGAGGAGAACCTGGGGCTTGGTACCCAAGGAAGAAGAGGCAAAGAGCAACCTGGCTACTCCATCCTGAGAGCGACAATCTTCTCTGCTGGTTAGAGATGGCAGGGCACCTGGACTCTGGCCTCCAATGACCAGCATGGAAGGACGTGGATAGCGTGGATAGTTTTGAAAAAGGTTTGGAATTTATCTGGATAATTGGATCGTTTTGTTCTGATGGTTCCCTGTATTGTCATATATATATATATATATATATATATATATATATATATTTTTTTTTTTACAGAGAGAAAGGGAGAGGGATAGAGAGGAACATCAATGAGAGAGAGACATCAATCAACTGCCTCCTGCATGCCCCCTACTGGATATGTGCCCACAACCAAGGTACATGCCCCTGACCAGAATCCAACCTGGGACCCTTGAGTCTGCAGGCCGGCTCTATCCAGGGAGCCAAACCGGTTAGGGCAAGTATTGT
>PVJN01024462.1:0-31118 GCA_004026805.1 Lasiurus borealis | reverse complement strand
AAATAATCTTATGATCATACTTAAAGGCAGTAGGAATTGTTAGATGATACAGTTGAAGGCAAGAGGAAAAATAATAGGGTTTGAAACTATATGGTATTTTCTCCTTCACATTCAACTGATAGGTGGTAGGTAATAATTTTTTCTCATCATTCAAAATATCTATTCTCCATTCTGGCTGTTTAGAGTGGAAAGAGATATTCTCAACATTGTAGCCATAGAACTTCTTCATTATTACAAAACAATTCCCTAAGTAGTCATGGTGGAGCAGGTAAGCAGGCGGCACCAGGCCAAGGTGAGTGCAAGTGGGGGCCTGATCACCCCTCAGATCACCCCTCTGATCATCCTGCAAATGGCAATAGAGGGCGGTGCTGAGGGAGCCATGTAGGGCACCAGCCCCAACCTATTGCACCACAGATGGCAACCAGTGGCCCCAGCAGGCCCTGACTGCCTGATGGGGCCAGGCCCCAGGCTGGGACGGGGAACAAGGGATAGGTGGCTGTAACCAACCTTCCACTAGGGTGGGGGGTGGCTTTCCACCTCTCTCAGGCTATTTGGGGCAGGGGGCAGGAGCGACAGGGAGGGAGGTAAGGTTAGAATATGAGTGTCTACTGAGCTAGCTCTCACTCCCGCTGCTACCCTCCCCCAGGACACTAGGGCTTGTACATGTGCCAGGGAAGTCCCCACACTCAGGTGCTGGGTACTTGCAGAGAGCCTGCCCTGCACCCGCATGGCCTCTTCCACTTGAGCTGGACCACAGCCACCTGGACCACAGGAGTCTGTTGGGCTCCCCGTGGGTTCGTACAGGAGCTGGTCTGCAAGGCCAGCCAGGAGAGAGTGCGTTGCCCACCTGGCTTCTATCCAGCACCACTGGGTGGCCCAGAGGCCAAAGCTACACTCTGACCCTGCAGTGTCAGGCAGCACTCACTGCATCTCTGCGTGGCAACTTGGGAGCCCTGACTCAAGCAGATGGGGACACGTGGGGGCCTGGGGCCTAGGTGCTGCCCAGGGTCCAAAGGTCAGCTGGAACCAGCCCTTCTACAGCAGACTCTCATGCTTCCATCACTGGCCAGGCCTAGGGACTGCATCTCTGGATGAATTTCATGCACCAGGCCTCTAGTCCTATCTAATAAAAAAGTAATATGCAAATTGACCATCCCTCCAACACATAAGATGACTGCCCCCATGTGGACAAAAGATGGCCACCACAAGATGGCCAGCAGGGGAGGGCAGTTGGCAGAGACCAGGCCTGCAAGGGAGGGCAGTTGTGGGCAATCAGGCCAGCAGTGGAGGGCAGTTGGCAGGGACCAGGCCTGCAAGGGAGGGCAGTTGAGGGTGATCAAGACTGCAGGAGAGGGCAGTTAGGAGTGACCAGGCTGGCAGAGGAGGGAAGTTGGGGGGGACTGGGCCTGCTGGGAAGGGCAGTTAGGGTGACCAGCCCACAGTGTAGGGCAGTTAGGGGCAAACAGGCTGGCAGAGGAGCAGTTAGGCATCAATAAGGCTGGCAGGGGAGTGGTTAGGGGGTGATCAAGCTGTCAGGCAGAAGCAGTTAGGGACAATCAGGAAGGCAGCAGGTGAACAGTTGGGAGCCAGCAGCCCAGGTAGGATCGGGCTTAAACAGGCAGTTGGACGTCCCTCAAGGGGTCCCAGATTGGAGAGGGAGCAGGCTTGGCTGCTCCTTAGCCCCCCATGCACTAATTTCGTGTACTAGGCCTCTGGTATAATTATAAGGGTTCTTATAAATCAAAGAGGATGGCAGAAGAATGAGTCAGAGAAGAATATGGCACAGAAGCATAAGACATATTTGTGTGATGTGCGATACATTCTACTGGTTATTAAAGGCTTTAAAGATGAAAGATGGCCCACTATACCGAAGAATGCATGCAACCTCCAGAAACGAATGAAAGGCAAGCAAACAAGTTAACACAGCCCTGCTGACACACTGATTTTAGCCTAGTGAAACCAGAGATCACTCAGCAGCCTCAAGAACTGTAAGATAATAAATTGGCATTGTTTTAAGTCACTAAATTGGTGGAAATTGTTAAAGCAGCACTAGGAAACTAATTCAAAGGTACAGGACCAAAACTTGTAATAGAAAATACATACTGAGTGCACATTATATTCCAAGTATTTTTTTTCCAAGCCTCAAAACTATTAGCTCATTCAATTCTCAAAATAAACCTATTAAATACATAGTATTCTTAGTCCTATGAGGTGATGAGAAGCTGGAGAGAAGCTAAAAATATATTTTCATCTTTGGGATCACATCATTAAAGGAAAATTTAGATGTGATAAATTGACCAAAACACACACAGACACACAGACACACACACACACACACACACCAATAACAACAACAAGCAACAACACAACATTGTGCAGCTCTTTCTTAAGAGAGTCCAGCAGTTAAGATTGCTAATATTATTCTCAGCAGACATGCTAGTATAATGAGGACAAGCCAAACCACACTGGGTCTGGGGTGTATTTTTCTACCCCTGGCATCTGGGGTTGGCCATGTGACTTGCTTTGGCCAACAGGACATTAGCAAACATGATGAAAGCAAAGCTTGAAAAAGTGCTTGCATCCTGGAATTTGCCCTCTTTTTCTGTTTTTGGAACCCAGCCACCATAGGAAGAAGCAAGGGATAGCTTACTAGATGTTACAAACATGGGGTCCAGTGGCCTCTATTACCCCAGCCAATCTCCAGAGATGGGAGTGAGGCCATCTGGGATGAATGCTCTGCCTACAACCAGTCTTTGGCTGACTACAATCACATGAGTGAAACTTAATTGGACCTGCAAATGCCTATGCCAAATGGCCAACCCCACAGAATCACGAACACATAAATGAGTATGTTAGGAAGCTAAGTTTCAGAGTAGGTTGTTACACAGCAAAAAACAACTCAAAATTTGGCCATGGGAAATTATAGCACTTTGGGAATCATGATCAGTGCCTTTGGCCTTCTCAACTAACTCCTGACCATTTTCTCAGGGATTATGTATTAGGGTGCATGATGGGACGAGCTTATTGCCCTCCAAATGTCTTTATAGGCTTCCTGAAAATAAAAGGAGCAAACTCAACCACTGTGCTCTTAGTCAAAAGGAAATGTAATACTTTTGGTTAAAAGATAACTGGCATAATAGTAATATCATCCTTAATAAAATATTTAAATATCTATTTGGCATTAACAACATCTGCAGCTTTGCTAAAATGCTTAGCACTTCTGTCTGTAAAGGTCTTAGTGTTTTCTTTTCTTTTTATTTCTAGCTACAGTGTCCCAGGTTTCACTTTAATATTTTTAAAACAAAACAAACAGGAACTTGTTTTCTTTTCTTTCTTAACAAAAAATAATTGTTTGAACTAAGTCTCAGAACATCATAAAGCAGTTTCTTGTGAAATACAGAGAAAGGTTTTCTAGGAGTAAGTACTATGGAGGAATTACAGGGTCCAACAGAAAAGCCTCATAGTAGTTGCTGCTGCCTCAATCCAATTTATTATAGTGCATTTTTGACCCAAAGCCAGCCCATCACCATACTCCAGATTTCTAAATGTTCAAGATGAAAACTCATGCTTCTAAAAACCACACCATCACTGTTCTTGAACAAACTTCACTTTTTCAAAATAGTTTATATGTTCCTAGAGAAAATTTTGTATCTTGTCTTTGATTTCACTTAGGAAAATTATACGTCCCTATTTCCCACAACCTTTTAATGCAACTGCAAAATCAAATTGTTTTTCTAGAAGTTACCAATAACAACTCTCATTTTAAGCAACACAAAAAAAGAAGCTTGAGTTTCAGCTCATTCAGTGATTTATGACTAACTCCTCTGAGCAATTCCTATTTATACATCCATTTGTCCTGTCTCTGTGTGATATATTTTTGGCAGCATCACTGGACACAATATAGAGTGTCCCAATTCTCCCCCTGAATCATAATAAAACATTTAGCAGAAGTGAAATGATATTGCCTTTTAATTTTCTTGTAGAAATCTATGGTTTGGGTAACATGACTCAGACCAGGTCTGATTAATGGGGACGCATTTTACTCCCTGCTACTGCCAAGTCCACAGGTATTAAAAGCTCTCACAATCCAAATACCAGAATTAAATGCAAAGCCCTGTGAGCTCAGAATGTACTGCTCTGAGGAAAAGATTACAAAGGAATTGAAAATAAATCCAGTAAAATTTAAAGAGATTCCTGAGCTACTGTTTCCTTCTGCAATGGGATTCCTTCTGACTCTGGGTAGATAAGTTGCTTGGATAAGAGATGGCACCTAGCAGTGATGCGACCAATGACTCTTTATAACTATGTGAGCATCCCATACGCACTTATATACAAAGTAGGGCTATTCTATTGGGACATGGTGCAACTTCTCTTAGCTGAAACTGTATCTTTATCCTTTTGAATGCTCAAGCATTGTTTGTATTTTGGTAGTTTGGTATTTGTCTGCCTGGGCTGCCATAACAAAATACCATAGATTGGATGCCTTAAACAACAGAAATTTATTTTCTCATGGTTGTGGAGGCTAGAAAACAAAGAGCAAGTGTATGGCTGATTCAGTTTTTGATGAGCGCTCTCTTTCTGGATTTAGAGAGGTACTTTCTCACGATGTCCTCACATGGCTTTTTCCTCTGTGGGTACATGTGGAGAGAGAGCAAGCTCCCTACTGTCTCTGCTTATAAGGACACTAATCCTATTGGATCCAGGCCCCATCCTTATGTCCACATTAACATTAATTACTACCTTAGAGACCCCATCTCCAAATACAGCTGCTCTGGAAGTTAGAGCTTCAACATATAAACTTAGGGGGATACAATCATTCAGGTCATAAAAATGACCTACTAATATTTATTTCATCCATTAAAAATAATTAAGCCACAATGAAATATTGGGAGTAGAAAGATGAGTAAATAAAAGTTCCTAATATTAATGGTTCCAAAACTGGTATGTAAAATACTATTTACTATTACTACAACAAGAGGCAAGTAGCATGAGCAGCCATTATATGAGTACATGCCTTATTTCCCCTTTTAGAACTTAAGCTACTTGAGCTAAGTGTGTCCCTTGAGAAAAGATGAGTGGGGATTGGAGTCCTGGATTCTTGATGAGATGTTTATCTCTAAAAAGACTCTAGCTGAGTCAGGGAAGCAGACTCCAGTCTCTCAGGAAGGCCACTCCAGAAAAAGCTCCCTTTTTGTTATTTGCACCCTCGTCAGCCCACATCCTTAGGAGGTTCTTTACCGGACAATGCTGGGTTACACAATCAAAGCCCTTTTTGTCTAGACCAAATATTGTTCTCACTAGGTGGATATAATTGTTCTCACTAGGTAGATGTAAACGAAAGGCCAGAAGGCTGGCAAACCTTAATTGCTCAGAAAGGTCAGAGCTGATTACTCATTATTTAGAAACTATCTGTTTGTATCATGTTAATTTCTGTTATTTCCTGCCTAAAGGCTAGGGGTATGTCCCAAAGCCTTAATAAAAGGGAGAAAAAGGCCAGAGCAAAATGGCAGTCCTTCCCACTAGAGGAAGGCTCCCGCCTGGCCCCCCAATATCACCAAATTAATATTTTCTAGTCTCTCATCTCGTTTGCGTGCGGCCTCCTTCAGAACCCGAACCCTGACCCGGGAACCCTGAACCACTCGGGACGTGGAAAGAGGTTCCCACAACACAATCAAAGCCCTTTTTATTCCTTTTTTTCTCCCTCCCCCCTCTATTATCTAGGGCTGAACTGACTTACAGTTCCCCTCCAGGCATTCCTCTGGCTGTACTCCTCTTCCTACGTTGTTCTTCCAGGTCACAGGCCCTCCCAGGATGCCACACCAGACCTCATCCCTCCATGAGCTGAGTCTGAGAGAGTGGAGGTTATGTCATGAGGTGGATCCAAGTTCAACTCTATTTCTGTCAGAATGTGCACTGCTCCCTATGGTGATTCCATTGTTCATCATTTAAAATCTGTTTGGGGGCCAAAACCGGTTTGGCTCAGTGGATAGATCATCAGCTTGTGGACTGAAAGGTCCCAGGTTTGATTCCAATCAAAGGCATGTACCTTGGTTGCGGGCACATCCCCAGTAGGGTGTGTGCAAGAGGCAGCTGATCCATGTTCCTCTCATGGATGTTTCTAATTCTCTACCCCTCTCCCTTTCTCTCAGTAAAAAATACTAAAATATATTAAAAAAATAAAATAAAATCTGTTTTGTTCTTGAACTAGAACAGCTCCTTTACCTGAGGGTGGGTAGTGGAGGAGAGCTGTAAGCCTGTAGGTTAAAAATTAGAATAGCTTGACCAGAGAAAGGCTGATCATTGATTTATGCCTACATATTTCACAGTTTCTGACCCAGAGCCCGGCTCATAGTAGGTATTCAGACAATACTTGTTAAATGACTAAATGGAATAATTACTGGCTTATTATCACCAAAGAGTTTATTTACTTTCTTAAACATGGTTATAAACAAATCATATATTTAATGTTTGTAACTGGACTTGGAAAATCACTGAACTAACCTCCCATTCATTCTCTTTCCATCTGAGTATCATATACATAATTGGATAAAATCCATTCTCTGTAATACATAGTAACCTGAGGGCTCCCAGAAGACTTCTGCAGACAAGACACCTGCTGCTTTGCAACCCACGTTCCACAAGAGCTCAGATTGTCAGGACTAGCTGCACAGGCTTCTAACACCAGGTCTGTTGCAGAAATTCCTCCTTCAGCATGTAAGCACCTCCAAATGGAGTGTTGATCATATTGCATAATGCCTTCCAGAAAAGCATCAGTGCATCAGAAACATGAAAAGGACAGATTGTCTTGATCTCCATCTTAACCTCAGAGCTAATTGGCAAGCAGATTTCCTCACAAATTACCCATCTCTTGACAACTATTTATAGAGGTAGTTTGCTATGCTGAGGCCTGGTTTAACATTTTTCCAAATATCTTATGAAAAAGTTTCAAATGTACAGGAAGGTTGAAAAATTTTTACTGTAAATATGAATATTGTTGCCACTTAAATTCTACAATTAACATTTTGCTGTGCTTGATTTATCAGATATTACCTGCTATGGACTGAATGTGTGTGTTTCCCCTCCCCCAAATTCATATGTTGAAGCTCTAATCGCCTATGTGATGGTATTTAGCGATGAGGGTCTTAGGGAGGTAACTACAGTTAGATAAAGTCATGTGTATTATGCTGCAAAGCCAAACCGTAACTAGATTTAGAAAGAGAACAGAGGTAGATTCCCAGGTATGAGGACCACTCTGTTCTTTTGCAGCTATGACCAGTCTCCTTTAAATTTTTGTCAAGAAAAGAGTGATATTTATATTTGCTTAGGGTGCAGGAAACCATTAGAAGGCTCCAGAAGCTCTGGTTCATAAAGATGGAAAAAGAGAAGTGAAGGGTTGTGGACCCAGGGGTCCTTTCATAGGGTGAGTGCTTGGATAACAATATATGTGCAGTGGAAGCTCAGGGATGGAAAGGCTGATGGCTAGGGTGGAAACCCAGTTCATCATTTTCTCACTCTGTGGATCTTATTCCAGCTCCCTAAGCCCACTTTCCTCTGCAAATTAGAGATCACACTAAGTTGCACAGGCTGTTTTTATAATTAAATGTTAGCAGGTGTATTAGGGGTGCTGTGGGGCATTTTAAGGATGGTTAGTTCCTCCCACAAGCCTAGAGATGCAGAACAGCTTGTCCAGTGTCACAGGTGAACCAGAAGGGACTAATATTCACTCCTCTCAGCAGCCACTCTAGTGCAGGATCAAGCCCGTTACCATTACTATTGGTGATAGTTGTATTTGGGCTTTATAAGCATTGTTTTATAAACCCTTCACAATGACTCTAAAACAATCCTTGCTAAAAGTGTAAGGGTTAGTGGCATTCAACTCCTTGCTGCAAAGCATAGTTTTTAAATAGAAGAAGCAAGCCTGTCTTTAAACCCCTGTCCACCCTTACAGAAATTCCTCATTCATGTGAGGATGGGGGTGCAGATGAGAAGAGTGACAAAGACAAATAAGCCCCATTAAAAAAATCCACAGTTATAATTCCCAGAGGACAGGAGTTGGAAAAATATATGGATGAATGTTTGAACTCAGGTAACTTGTAGTAGGTGTGTGTAACCAAAATACATGGCATGGAGACCACTTATGTATTTCCTATATTCTGGGTAATGCTCTGCAGCTTAGCTGGCTTTATTAATATAATCATTTCACCTACAGTATTACTGTCTTGATTTTATATGTGAGGAATCCAGGAAACTGAGAAAGTTTAGCAATTTTCCTAGGATCAGCTTGCTAGTGACCGATGCATCCAGGACACAAATAGAGGCTTACAAATGCAGGGTCAGTGCCCCTACCATAAAGCCACACAAAGAAATACCTAAACAAGTGTCCAGACTGCAGCTGCAGGGAGCCTGGGTATACATCTCGGGGGGACTCACATCCCCGCAGTGTTCCTTGTTTCTTGCCCGTTACAGACAAGAAACCAACATATTTAACTCATACAATTTGCACTTGTTTTTAACAATCTTTTATCATGTCCTAGAAATGCTTACTTACTAGCTACACTGTCACAAAACCAGGCCTAAAGAATGAGTGGATGTTCCCACACATGCTGTGCTGCTATGCCTGAGTTCAGGGAGCCTCCCTGAGAGAGTTAGTGAACACATTCCACAGGCAGGAGCCTTGGTGGAAGGAAATGATTCCTGTTCCTCCTCCTTAATCAGCTCCACTGTAAATTAGGGGGCTGTGGGCAGGAAGGCTGCTGGGCCAGTCTTTTGAAAATGTGCTGTTGCCTATTTGTTCAGAGGGAAGTCAAACAAAAATCCAGTTATGTACTCTGTTTCCTATATGCATGTGCCATTGTCTAGAACACAGGAATGACTAGGATCAGTCAGTGTCCTCAAGAGATTCACAGTCTATTAGGAGAGACAGCCAGGACAATGGACAGTTACAACCCAGGAAGACAAGGTACATGGAGCAAAGGACTGGCTTCAAGGGCCTGAGGTTTGTGTAATCGCACAGGGCCCTGCTCTTCTAAGAGTCCTTGTTTGGCTGACTGCTTTACTGTTACTATCTTGAAATTCTTCTTTTTTTGTTTTTTTTTTAAATATATTTTATTGATTTTTTTTTATTTTTTTTTACAGAGAGGAAGGGAGAAGGAATAGAGAGCCAAAAACATCGATGAGAGACACATCGATCAGCCGCCTCCTGCACGATCCCCAATGGGGATGTGCTTGCAACCAAAATGCATGCCCTTGACCGGAATAGAACCAGGACCTTTCAGTCCGCAGGCCAACACTCTTATCTCCACTAAGCCAAACCGGTTTCTGCGATCTTAAAATTCTTAATAAGAAGGGCCTCACATTTTCATTTTTCATTGGGCTCTATAAATCATGGAGGCTTTCCTACACAGGAGATATGCTTCTTGTCAATTCTGATGGTGATAGAAATGGTTTTAGAAAGACATGAAAAAAGAAAAAATGGGGAGAGGACATCACTTTAATTTTGCACAGAGGTGTGAAAGAGCTAAGAACTCCCTGTATTTCTGGGTAAATTGAGAAGCCCAATTACAACCTCCGATTAAAATGAAGAAACTGATGCTTACAGTGATGAAATTGAGAAATGGTACAGGTACAATTTAAACTGAAATGTTGTCTAAATCTAAACCTCATACCCCTAACTTCTGAGCCCCACCTGGTTTCCATTTATTTGAACAAATGTTGTATTTTCTAACAGCCTTGTATTGACAAAAGAATTCTTTCCCTGGCAGCCACACCAGACCCAAACCAAATTGCAATGCTCATAACTACTTCTCCATGAAATTTTTAAAATCCTTCTTTCCTTCCAAACAAACATGACATCTCCTCTGAAATATAATTTTTTTTTAGTCTTTTTGCCTTGTGGTGCTAATATCTGCTTTAATATAATTAAAATATTTTCTTTTGATTTTCATCTTTATACTTAAATCCTTTCTGTAAGGTCAGTCCCTGCCTCTTTGGTAGGCTAGGGGAGGATGGTAATTACATCACTGACCAGAGGGCCTCACTCAGTGCTACATCTCACCTTTGTTCCCATGTGGTCCAAATGGTTGGAAACCTGAGAGAGGTTGGAACTTGGAGTCTCTTTAGCTTGAAATACTGATAAATGAAAGCTTAACAACAATTAGGTGACTCAAGGAAGTAGAGGTGACTGCATTGAGTTTTTAAAGCTCAGAGAACCCAGGACCTTGATATATAGTGTTAACACCCTGGCCTTGGAGTGAAGTGGAATAAAGTGGGAAAGCAGCTAAATTTTCTATTGTCCCTAAGAAGCTACAGAACAGGTGGAGTTTAAGGGATATCAAGGTCAGGAATTATACTTGGAACAGAAAGTAGACACAGAGGCCAGGTGGCAATGCAGAGTCTTGGCTAGAGTGACCACTTAAGTTATTTTTCAAGTTAGAGCAATTTTGAGAGTAAAGGGGGCAGTAACATGGTAGATGCCAGGGCAGTAGGTGTATCTGGCACAGGTACAAAAAGCCTGCCTACTCCAGCAGATGCCAGTGTAGGGGAATGCAACAATAGACAAGAATCAGGCGTGACTATATACATGCCACATGTGGACACTTGGTGGCCACAAAGGGTCAGAGGCTCCTCCCAATGCCAAGGATGCTCTGTCAGCATCCTCAGAATTTAGTTGTCACCCTGGAGGACAAGGAGAGAGGAGCCAATGCTAAATAGATTGAATTTAAACCTGAAATGATTGAATTTACATGAAATAGACCAAGATTGAATTTTTTGCCAAATGGCAGAATGGACTTTTAAAATAAGTTAAGTGAAACCATAGAAAAATAAAGCACATTACACGTTTTGCATACTTGAGATTGGCTTGAAAATATTGCACCTGCTACACAAATATTATAGGTTGGATCTCAACAAAAATAAGTCTTGCATATAAGCAGATAATCCATAATGATTAAAATTTGCTATCTGAGAAGGTCTTTTCAACATCAGCAATTATTTTCCCCATCCTGGGGTTAAAAATGGAGCGAAAATGCAGGAACAAGTTCTACTGGAGAATAGATGGCTGGTGGGATGCAACTGACCCTGAAGATACGTGGATGCATCACAAGTTTTGCACCTTACATCTGGTAATTTGAGGAAGCAGCACAGCTAATGTCACAGCCCCATCAACCTCTGTTTAGTCTATCTGATATTCTAATTTTATCTGATTACACTTACCTTTGTATGCTGTTGAATCCACCATTTACTTCTGTCATAGAACTCATAGTAGCAACAACTCACATTTAACAAGCACTCAACATGAGTTGGGCACTGGGCTAGTACTTTATGTGCATGATTTCATTGAATTCCTACAATAGCCTTTTGAGATGGATCCTGTTATTATTTTGATTTCACACATGAGAAAACTGAGATACAGTATAACACAAACTAGTTGGCTATTTCCTGATCTAATTTTCCTTTCTGCCTAAGTACACATTTGGACTCCTTTGTCCTGTCTCCTGTAGAGCTGTTGCCAGAGAATGTAAGTAAGTATGATGTTCTCCACCCCATCATATGAACTTCTAGTGTGATCCTCTCCATCTGTAAGCAGAATGTCAATGCCCTGGGCAGTCATCACTCGTCCAGGGCCCCTGAATGACAGTGTGGATCAGAGCTTCTCAACCCACACAATCCTTTGGATTTTATAAGAGTAAGAAGTAAACTGGAATTTTTGCCTGTAACAGTATCTAGCATTACCTTGACAAACACTTATAGGGGACAAATCAGTTTTTTCAAGTGCCATATAATTAGTGAGTACTGAAGTAGAGATGTTAAATTAGGTATTTAGTGTCAGAGCCTGCACATCTAGATAAAATGCTATACTATTTTACTAAATATTTTTTTACCTTGTTCTCTTTAAGCTGTGAGTTCTTTGATAGGAAGAATTTTTTAAAATTTCTGAATTATTGGAATTTAGGACTTAGAAGGATTCAAATAAAATAGAACTTAGTAAAATCAAATTGAATTAAATGAGATGTTATTTAAATTATTTCTAGCATTATCACTTCACATGTTCAGCCTACTATTTTACTTAAAACTAACAGTTTAAAATCTTTTTCCTTTCCTTAAATTCCCAGAAGTTATTTATGTCTGTATAATAAGTCCACTTGATATTTTACAATTTTATCTTGACACTTTCTATGTAAGCAACTCTTCTGGTTTTCTCAGATCATGTTTGTATGAATCATTCAGATTCACCAATGATTGCCTGAGTTCAGGTAGTCTGTTTGACAGTTTCCTTTGTCATTAGCTCCACAACAACCTTGTAGAATACATACTATCTCCATTTTACAGATGAGAAAATAATGAGCAAGCCAAGGTTTAAAGATGCTTAGTGCCTAACCTAATGATAGTTATTGAAAGATGTGGGACTAGTGTCCATATGAACACTCTAGTCCAATGCTGCTTATTGGTTTGTTTTTACCATGTTATTTTTAACATAGAACCTTGGGAAATTTGTTCTGGCTGTCGCACATATGAGGACCTCAAAAAGATTATTGATTGAACAATGAATATATACCGAGTAATAAGATTTAGTTAAAACAACTAGCTAATAGAATTCCACAAGTTGAGTGATGCTACAAAGACTAAAGTAACAGTTGTAAATTAAAGGCAAGCTTGGGGCTTAATGAATTAATTGAAGGAGATATAAGCTCCTCTTACATGGGTGGCTCCACTGAGCTGGAAGAGTATCCTTAGAAGAGCTTGACAAAGATTGAAAAGAGACCGGTTTCAGGGCCCCAGATCTAAGATTAAGTTTTTAACCCTTCAAAAATGAAGGTGAACCTAAAGCTTTTTAGGCCAAAAATACCCAGGAGAATCCATCACCAGTAGGCCAGCATAGCAAGAATTATTAAAGGAAGCTCTTCATGATGAGAAGAGAAAAATGCTTGGAAATTCATATTTCTACATGGTAAACATGTGGATAAATATAAAAAAATATTTTTTAATGTTTTAAAAGATTAGTGACTAAAGTTATAATAAGGTATTAGGGGGTTTATAATAATTAATAGAAATGAAGTCTGATGAGAAAAGTGCAAATGATGAAAAGGAATCAACTGTAAGATAAGATTCTTGTATTATATGTAAAGTGATGTACTGGAGATTCTAAAAAAGCAACTCAATTTAAAGAGGTTCAGCTAAAAAGCAAATAATAAAGATAAAATGAAATACTAAAATATATTTAAATAATCTGAAATAAGGTAGGAAAAGCAGAAAAAAGAAAACAAAAAGAGATGGGACTACTAAATAAAACATGAGATAGCATATTTTAACTCAATCATATAATCAATTATGTTATATGTATACTCCAAGTGAAAGAATATTATCAGACTATGTGAGAAGTAAAGCCCTTGGAAATATTGTCTTCAAGAAATGTACTAAAAATAAAAATCCACAGATAAAGGAATAAAAAAGGATATATCATGCAAACACTAATATAAAGAAAGCTATTGTTAATTTTAATAACGGAATAAGGAAACTTCAGGACAGAAGTATTATTAGGGATTGAGATATTTTATTATAATAAAAGTGTCCACTCATCAAAAGGACAGAGCAATCTTAAATATGTACACAGCTATTATAAGAGCTTCAAAATAAATGAAACAAAACATAACAAAAAAAAAGTAAATACATTAACCCATAATTATAGTTGAAGATATCATAACTAATTTTTCAGTATATGACAAAGCAAGGGTAACAAAACAAAAATATACCTCTGTCATTTCTTAATTTTTATCAGAGGATATCCTATAAATTGTATCAATATTGTTAAATGTATTGATATTTGAATTCCACAAGTCTTAAAATTTCTGAAATAGTAGAAAATTAAACAACATAATGTTTAATTATCCACAAGTCAAAGAAAAAAAGCCTAAAAAGTTTAGAAAAAAAATTTAAATCAATAAAATCACAAAATATCTAAATTTGTGGTATGTAGCTAAAGCATTGCTTAAGGAAACTTATACCTTTAAATCTTATATTAACACTAGAGGCCTGGTGCTCACAATTTGTGCATGGGGGTATATCCCTCAGCCCTGCACTCTCTCCAATCTAGGACCCCTCAAGGGATTTCTGACTGCCCATTTAGGCCCGATCCCAGTAGGCCCAATTCAGGACTACTGGCTCCCAACTGCTTGCCTGCCTACCTGATTGGCCCTAATTGCTTCTGCCTACCAGCCTGATCACCCTTAACCACTCCCCGGCAGGCATGGTCCCTCCCAACCGCCCTCTCCTGCTGGCCATCTTGTGGTGGCCATCTTGTGTCCACATGAGGCAACCATCTTGTATGTTGGAGTGATGATCCATTTTCATATTATTCTTTTATTAGATAGGATAGAGGCCTGGTGCAAGATGGGGGCCCGCAAGTTTGCCCTGACCAGTGTCCCAGATCAGGGTGGGAGTTTCCTTGGGGAATGGGGTGGCCTATCCAAGGGGCCTGTGGTGGTTTTCAGGCTGGCCATGCCCCCCAGTGACCAAAGTGGAGGCCCCAGTATCTGAGATATATTTATCTGCTATAATTGAAACTTTTTTAAAGAATATATTTTATTGATTTTTTATAGAGAGGAAGGGAGAGGGATAGAGTATTAGAAATATTGATGAGAGAGAGACATCGATCAGCTGCTTCCTGCATGCCCCACATGGGAGATGTGCCTGCAACCAAGGTACATGCCCTTGACCAGAATCAAACCTGGGACCCTTCAGTCTGCAGGCCGATGCTCTATCCACTGAGCCAAACTGGTTTTGGCTATAATTGAAACTTTGTAGCCTTGAGTGGAGTGCAGGGCTGGCCAGGGTGTGCAGGAAGCTTGGCTTCCTCCATTTATGGGGAAATCCAAGCCTCCTGCTCACTCCTTGGCCACAGCCATCTTGGTTGAGTTAATTTACATACCTGCTCCTGATTGGCAGGTGGACTTGGCTTGTGGGTGTAGCAAAGGTATGGTCAATTTGCATATTATCCTTTTATTAAATAGGACTAGAAGCCCTGTTCATATATTCATGCATTACTGGGGTCCCTAGGCCTGGCCTGTGGGATTGGGCCAAAACCAGCTCTCTGACATCCCCCAAGGAGTCCCAGATTGCAAGACGGTGCAGGCCAGGCCAAGGGACCCCACTGGTACACAATCAGGGCCAGGGAGGAACATGTGAGTTTGGCCAACAGGAGAGGGTTCCAGGGTATGTCAGGACCATTTTGCTTAGTCCCAATTGGCCAGACCTCAGCAGCAAGCTAACCTATTGGTTGGAGAGTACATCCCCCCTGGTGGTCAGTGCACATCATAGCAACTGGTCAACTGGTTGACTGTCTGCCCCCTGGTGCAGTGCACATCATAGAGAGTGGTTGAGCAGCCTTACATATTATTGGCATATTATGCTTTGATTGGTTGAATGAACAACCGAACGACCAGACATTTAGCATATTAGGCTTTTATTATATAGGATAAAATTCTAAAATTAATAATCTAAAAATCTACTCAAAGAACTAAGATTTATAAAAAACCCTATAGTAAGTAACAGGGTGGAAATAATAAAGATGTGAACAAAATTTTATGATATAAAAACTAACAAAACAGATCAACAAAAACAAGTCAGTTACTTGAAAATATCTATACATTTTGTCTGGTTATAATGATCAAATTAGAGGAAAATCAAATGAGAAGAGCAAGAGAGTGAGCAAATTATCAATATCATGAATAAAAGACCAACAGTCACCCCATTAATCCAATTCCTAGAGACAGAAAACAAAATAAAGAGAAAATATTATGAACAATTTTATGTCAATAAATCTGATAATTTGAAAACCATTTACAAATTTGTGGAAAATATAAAACTTATATAATAAGACATTGAAAATAAAGCTGCTCTATTTGATAAATTCATCAACATAAAATTTTCCACAAGGAAATCATTGAGTTCTGATCATTTCACTGTTATATTTTATCAAACTTTTTAGAAATAAATAATACCAATCTTTTCATTAAAATATTTTTTAAATCTTCATTTAAAAAATGGAATACTTGTCATCCTATTTTATGTAGCTATCATTAATCAGACAAATATATTAAAAGTAACAAAATTACAAACCAACATTTCTCAATAATGTAGGCACAAAAAACCATAACAAAGTATTAGCAAACTGATCCCAACAAAATTAGAAAAATTGTAATTGTGAGAAAGAATAGGCATTCATTCCAGAAATGTAAGGTTAGTTTAACACTCAAAAAAAGCTACACAATTATTATTAGATGACTAGTGGCCTAGTACAGGGATTCATGCAAATTGAAAGGAAATTAATTAGAAGAAATTCACTCTTTCTCTATAATAGAAGTGTCAATCAAATTCACAATCAACAATGACAGATCAAAACACACTTGGGCAGTTGTATCGCAGATGTGCAAGCCAACTTAGATTTTTATATAAAGAGACTAAACTTGCTTAATTAGACCTGCTTTCTGATGTAGCTAAACCTTTTTCAGCTCAGTGAAGCAACCCTACTTTTTTTTTCAGATAATTGTCAGCAACACAGCAATAAATATCAACATAAAACAGATTATTGTTGTAGATCACACAGGGAGAACAAAGGGTAAAATATTTAACTGCAGCAGTGTTTGGCTATATTCTGTTCAGTGACAAAACCCGAAGCCATTTTCAAGGTCCACCATTTCTTACTTCTTTTCAGTCAGGTTAAGTTTCTAAAATTTCTAAATCTCCATTTTCTGGCTAATGAAAAGAAAATAAGATTCTACCAAATCTCCTATCTACCTACTCCAGGACTTCTGTAAGGATCAAATGAGATTAGGCACGGGAAAATGCTTCACAGACATTTGGTTAAAGTGTGAAATGTTTGCACCTAGCAATAAAGCAAGTCATGTTCCTGGGCTGAAGAAACTGCAAGGAGGCTAGTTGTCACTAGGGAGAGGAAGCTGGGCGTTGCTAAGTAACGTCATTACCCGGTGCCCACAGCCACCATTTCCTGGCTGGGCTGGGCTGTGAGCTCCATTTTGCATCATGGGGTCTCAGCAGCATCAGCTGTGATTTGGTGGGCTGTTACTCTGGGGTAGTGGTGGGGCCTTTGTCCCACTTGAGGGAAGCCAAGTGTTGCTTTGTGGGCACCAGGTCCATGGTGCGAGTACACATCATAGCAGTTCCTGCTTTGAGTGTCTGCCCCCTGGTGGTCTGTGTGTGTCATGGTGACAGGTCAGCTGATCGGACAGTTAGCATATTAGCCCTTTATATGAAAGGCCATTTCTGTATCTTGATGGGCATGTGAGTTACACAGGTAATTGTGTTCACCAAAGCTAATTGAATTGTATATTTGAAATCTGGCCATGTTGTATGAAAATTATATTCCAATAAAAATAGGGAGAAAGGGACAAAAGCGAAAAGGATGGAGAGGGGAAAGGGTTAAAAAGAAAAAGGAAGGAATAAAAAAGAATGGTCCCAGGAACTGGGGAAAATCTGAGCCAATGGTTTGGGATTGCATTGCCAACAGCTGAGAAAGAAGAGAGCAGAACTCTGAAAGGTTAGGGTTCCAGCCAGAATTTTGTAATTTTTCAAGTGTCCAAACTAAATCTTAATACAAAAGGAAAACACATTTTGGAGATGCAAGATAGAAAAGATGAATTCTGAACTCTGACTTCTGTTTTATTGGTTTTAAACAGCAATCATAGTTACAAAAGTTCATTCTCAGGGATTCATCTGTGTAGTTCTTGTTCAGTTCCTTTAACTTGGAATATAAAAGTTGTTCCAAATTGCCCACTGTTTTTCTGCCAGACTTTTATATGAAGAATTGGGTGGCAGGTGTTCTGTAGTAATTCTAAGAATGGTTTGTTTCCATGTTTGAATGGAGTCAGTTATACACTGCCCCTTGCCCCCAATCTCTCCTTGCCGCCTTGCCTGGAATCTATTCTTCTGGAGTATAGTGGAATGTTAACCCATTTATAATTGTAGTGACCATTCATTTCTCTCTGTGTTATGTTGTTGTGCCAAGCACAGCAGAGCTAAATTTTTGGCAAAGGTTTTCTTGCTTGTAATAGTATGAAAAGGATCCTACTCTGCACTGAAGTGTGTTCATTGGACAATTATGAGAAACGTCCTAAAATAACTGAGGGATGGGTGTCTCACCAGCAAAATTTGATATATAAAAGTAGTAAACTTTCACTGCATTACCCTATTTCCAGTCTTTGGGGACAACATCAGAAGTAAATATAATACTTAGAGCAGTGAACCATAATAACAACAATAACAATAGAATCTAAATAACTTAACATAAAAAATAGTAGGCTCCACAGTGGAATTTGGATTTTTATACCTAGTATCATATTTTAATCTGTTTCTACTACCTCAGCTTGTTCCATCACTATACCTCAAGGATCTAGCCTAGCCCAGAGCCTATGAATGGGCCCTCAATGAATATGTGTTGAATCAAAATCCTATGCAATAGGTATTTCCTGTTGAGATGGCTGAGAAGTTCTAGGAGAAAACTCATAATTAATACATATATCTAGAGCATGTCAATTTTCTTAGAACCACTGGAAACAGGGAAAGTTGAAACTTAATTAACTATATTATGGAGTATATTGCTCTTTAGCAATATAAATAGTAAGAGGACTTGTGTATTTCCAATCACTAATATTTGAAGAAACCAGTATTTGTTTATGTTAATAAATCATGTGAAAAGTTTCTGGCACAATATAATCTAGCAATTTCACTTCTGGATATTTATCCAAAGAAATTGAAAACACTCATTTGGAAAGATGCATATTCTATGTTCATGGAAGCATTATTTACAATAGCCAAGATGTGGAAGCAATCTTAGGGTCCATTGATAGATAAAAAGAAGAGTAGTACACATATGCAATGGGATATTACTTAACCATAAAAAAGAATGAAATATTGTCATTTGCGACAACAGAAATGGGCCTAGAGGGTATTATGCTAAGTGAAGTAAGTCAGAGAGAGAAAGACAAATGCAATATGACTTAACTTATAAGAGGAATCTAAAACACAAAATAAATGAACAAACTAAACAAAAACAACTCACAGATACAGAGAACAAACTGATGGTTGCCAAATGGGAGGAGGGTGTGAATAAGATAAAAGAACAAGAGGTACAGATGGATAGTTATAAAACCAATCACAGGATATAAAGAAAAGAATAGGGAATATAATCAATCCTATATAATAAAGAGATAATATGCAAATTGACCATTACTCCAATATACAAGATGGCCATCCCCATGTGGTCAAAGATGATCTCCCCTTTGTGGACACAAGATGGCTGCCAGGGGAAGGCAGTTGGGAGGGACCAGGCCTGCAAGGGAGGGCAGTTGAGGGGGACAAGGTCAGCAAAGGAGGACAGTTAGGGGCAACCAGGCTGTCAGGGGAATGGTTATGGGGTGATTAGGCTGGCAGGCAGAAGCAGTTAGGGGAAATCAGGCAGGCAGGCAGGTGAGCGGTTGGTAGCCAGCAGTCTGGATTGTGAGAGGGATCCCAGATTGGAGAGGTTGCAGGCTGGACTGAAGGACACACACACATCCCCATACACGAATTTCATACACCAGGCCTCTAGTATTGTAATAACTCTGCACAGTGCCAGATGGATACTAGAATGATAATGGTGATCACTACATAAAGTGTATAAATGTCTCATCACTCTGCTGTATACCTAAAACTAATATAATATTGTACACCAACTATAATTGAAAAACAAAAAAAAAATAAAAATTATGTCATGGTTAGGAAATTTAATGATGGAACTCTAATATCACATTAGATATGAGACTGGCTATTTTAATAATTGCTGAGGGTGCATTTTATAATTTTCCTGAAGTCATTTGACTTTCAAATTATAACAAGACAACCAATCACCATCTAATCTAATGGAGTAAGACAGTGAAATTGATTGATATTCACATCTTGTAGGGAGTGGCTATAGGTCAAGTCTTGGACTGACCTGTGGTAGAGCCACATACAAGTTCTAGCTTAGAGGGCAGAGCACTTCTAGCACAATTAAGCTTGACCTTACAGTCCTCTCTTGTTCCTAGGTAGGTAATAGGCTGTGGGAGGTACAGCCAGTACTGCTGAAACAAGTCTTGAGTAACAAAATAGATTTGAAACTCGCAAAAACATTGTAAACATGTTGAACACTCTCCTTGTTTTGCTTTGTGTGTTTTGACTATAAAATAAAGCTTCGGCTTACAGGCTGTATCACTGTTTCCTCATCCAAGCACAGTGATACTACCTAGCCCCACTGGTATTCTCTTGTCTGTTTTCTTTAATCCTTCACTGCTCCTCCTCAGGTTCACCCCTAGCCGTGCTGGACGAAGCTTAACATCCCAGTTGAGTTAGATAATATCATCCTTTCAGAGATATATATTCATATTTTGGGGTTTGTTTTAGTTTGTTCATTTGCTTTGTTTTACATTGGGACAATGGTCTTCAGTCTTCTGTGAAGTCTCTGACATTATATGGAAACTTTTCTGGACAATGAATCTTCTTTGGGAGAGGTTTTATAATAATATAACTTATTATATTAGCTATCTACCTAATAAAATAGTAATATGCTAATTGACTGTACCTTTGCAATGCCCGCCAGCCAATCATGAGTGAATATGCAAATTAACCCAACGAAGCTGGCAGGTTAATTTGCATGCACAGGCACTGAGTGGCTGGGAGCAGGGCAGGACACTTGCATCATCACCATGGCAATGATGCAGGCATTCCAGTTCCATACCACCCTAGCCACTCAGTCTATGGTACACAAATATTTCTGCAGTGAAGCACAATGTTCTTAAGATATCCGAACATATAAAAATGAATGGTGATGATTTAAAACTATATGATGTGCTAATAAAGGCAAAACTATGAACTAGTACAAAGATCAGTGGTTTCCAGGAGTTAGAGGGAAGAGAAGGAAGAATAGGTGGCGTACAGAGGATTTTCAGGGTAATAAATATTCTGCAGAATACTGTGACAGTGGATACATGAGATTTTACATTTTTCCAAACCTATAGGACATACAACACTATGTAATGTAAATTATGGGCTTTAGATGATAATTTTTCAATATAGGTTTAATCAACTGTAACATATACATCACTCGTGTGCATAATATTGATAATCAGGGAGGCTTTGCCTATATAGGGGCAAGAAGGTATATGTAAATTGTACATTATTCTCATTTTCCTATGAACCTAAAATTGATTTAAAAAACAAAGTTTATTTTTTGAAAGTAATGTTATTTTATATTATAATAAACTAAGATGTTTCTCACTGTTACCCAGTGCAAGGCTTTGGTGATTCTGATCATAACACTAGAGCCTTAAAGTCAATGAAGGCCTTTCCATCCTCTTAGCCAAAAATCAAGGTGGCATAATGTGTCTTAAGGAGACAAGTCTTGGTTTACCTTCTCCATCCAAATGAGTAGAAGGAAAATGTAAGAACAAAAACAGAGCCATACTTATGATATTTTAATCACACAGTACCCGCAAAAGGACCCAATCTGACTAATGAATTAAAAACTTCATTTGGCCTGGACACTGTGGCTTAGTGGTTGAGCACTAGCTGATGAATCAAGAGGTCACTGGTTTGATTCCTGGTTAAGAAACATGCTTGGGTTGCAGGCTCAATCCGCATTAGAAGAGTGCAGGAGGCAGCCTATCAAAGATGTTTCTCTCTCATTGATGTTCCTATCTCTCTATATACATATCCCTTTTCCTTTCTCTCTCTCTAAAAATAAACAAAAATACATATTTAAAAGAAAAACTCTTTGGGGGGAATAAGCAAGAAAGAAGACAAGTTTAAGGCCAGAAAAGTAGATAGATGTAAGCATTCCTTCCCTACTATAACTCTATTCATTAGTACCACTCAACATCCTGTGCCCAGCATTAGAATTTTCAAACATGTTACTCAGAGTGATTGAATTCCCATATAGAATTCTCCTTGGGAGGAGAAATTGGCCAAACAAAGTAGTGCAATTATCTTTACAGTTTCATTTTTCCAATCACTGGCATTCTAGTTTACTTATCTGTCTTCTGGTAGATGCTTATTCTTGAATATCCAAAACTTAGCATGGTGCTTAAACATGGAATACTCTAAACAAATATGTTTACATTAACAAAAAGAGTTAACCTGAAATGGATATTCCCACAAATATTTACTTTACAGTAGTGATTCTCAAAATGTCTTCCCTAAAAGAGTAGCATCAGCATAAATTGAGAAACCGTGGAAAAGACAAAATATCAGGTCTCACTCCCAGAGTTTCTGATTCAATAGGTCTGGGGGGTGGGAGTCCAGTAATCAGAACTTTAACAAGCCCTCTAGGTGATTCTGATGCAAACTAAGGTTAGAGAAAGACTTTTGTAGAAGTTAGTCTAATGAGCTAATGAACTGAGTTTCCTGAACTAGCCAGATGAGACCAGGACAACACCACCAAAATCATGGTCTGACCTAGAAATCTGATGTTTGTCAACCCTGTAATACTGCATGGAATACCTGCAGGCATTAGCCTGCATTGAAATTACAGAGACAATCAGAGCAAATGATAGATTAACCAAATGGCAATTTTAAAATGTATAATGAAAAGTATAATTATCATAAAGACCATCATCATAATAATCAGGCGAGGAAAAAAACTGGAGGTGGAATAGATGGACATGTCCTGAGTCTTGTCCCAGAGCAGATAGAAAGAACAGCTGAGGGTTGCATGGGGAGTGTTTGTTCGCGAGTTAAGGGACAGCTATACTCCAGGAGAAGGTGGGGGACTCCTGGATGTGGCTCCCCTGACCAGGAAGCTCCCACTGATGCTGGGTTCCTTCCTGGAGCCACCAGCTCAGACACAGAGACAGCACCATCTTGAAGGGGAAAGTGGATGTTATTGGGAGCCTGAAAATCTATAACTACAGCACCCACCGAACACATGTTAACCCCAGAACACTGGACCCCAATTGGTGCAAACACTCGGATTCAGAGGAGCTCTACACACATCACCACGGAAAGGACGGATTTCTCTTGGGATAAGATGACATCTCTGGTCCCGGCAGAGCAGAGAAACATGCGCACTTCGGGAGCTAGAGGACTGGGTGAAGTCTGCACCTAGAGAAATCCGTGGCTGTTGGGGCTGGCATGATCCATGAATGTGGAAGTGCGTCCTCAGAGCTGCTGACAGAAGGGATCTCTAAAAAGCAACCCATTTTGATCTGACCCAGAAGGACATCCTGGGAGTTCTAAAAGTATGCCGGCTGCTTGGACACGAGGGGAAAAGGGATTGTGCAGACTTGCACGCAGCTCCAGAGTTCATACACTTAAACTTTTTCCTCTTTAGATCCTTGCTTCTGATTGTCAAGTGCAATATATGGGATCACCCAGTTGGGGACATCCTAGGAGACTGAAGGGGAAAGTTATTTTTCTGGAACCTGGGGCTCAGAAAAGGGAGTGAGCTTCAGAGAACCAGCTCTGGGGCAGCCCATTCCCACAAATCAGTATTGAGGGTCACAGGAAAAGCAGGATCTAAGCATTGGCTAGGGAGGACCTGTAGACTCCGAGATCAATCCACAAACACTGCTACCCAGGGGCTGAATCACAAATCAACTCTTTAATCACAAATGAAGGCATATAAGAAATTAAGACACTGCCTGCTTAAAAATCAGGACTGCCTCACAACACTGAGGAGCAGTGGAACTCAGGGAACTGCAATACTGTTCTGACTGGGAAACAGGCATGACAAACAGAACAATAGAAAAAGGAAATTAACTTCACCACTACACATTTTTCAGTTTTATTTTTTTTATCTTTTACTTAAGAAAATAATTTTATTCCTTTTCCTTGCTTGATTTTACCTTTTTAGTTATTGCATTTTCATTTATTTATTTATTTATTTATTTATTTATTTATTTATTTTTCAGTAATATGCTTTTATTTATTTTTTATTAATGTGTTACATGTATATATATCTTCCAATTGCCCCCCCTCCCAGGCATACCTTAACCCCCTAGAGTCTTGTGTTCATTGGTTATACTTATATGTATGCATACAAGTCCTTTGGTTGATCTCTTCTCTACTCCATCTATCCTTAACCTTCCTGCTGTAATTTGGCAGTATGTTTGATGCTTTACGGCCTCTGTATCTTTTTGTTCATCAGTTTATAATGATCTTTATTATCCACAAATGAGTGAGATCATGTGGTGTTTCTCCTTCAATGACTGGCTTATTACAATTAGCATAAGGCTCTCCAGTTCCATCCAGGTTGCAGCAAATGGTAAGAATTCCTTCTTTTTTATGGCAGCATAGTATTCCATTGTGTAGATGTACCATAGTTTTCTGATCCACTCATCTACTGACAGGGACCTAGGCTGTTTCCAAATTGTAGCTATTGTAAATTGTGCTGCTATGAACATAGAGGTGCATATATCCTTTCTGATTGGTGTTTCTAGTTTCTTAGGATATAATCCTAGGAGTGGGATTGCTGGGTCAAATGGGAGTTCCATTTTTAGTTTTTTGAGGAAACTCCATACTGTTCTCCACAGTGGCTGCGCCAGTCTTCATTTCCACCAGCAGTGCACAAAGGTTCCTTTTTCTCCACATCCTCGCCAACACTTGTCGTTTGTTGATCTGTTGATGATTGCCATTCTGACAGGTGTAAGATGGTGTCACATTGTTGTTTTGATTTGCATCTCTCCGATAATTAGTGACTTTGAACATGTTTTCATGTGTCTCTTGACTTTCCTTCTGTCATCTTTTGAAAAGGCTCTATTTATGTCCATTGCCCATTTTTTTATTGGATCATTTATCTTCCTTTTATTAAGTTGTATAAGTTGATTGTAGATGTTGGAGAGTAAACCTTTATCAGTGATAATATTTGCAAATATGTTTTCCCATACAGTAGGCTTTCTTGTTGTTTTGTTGATGGTTTCTTTTGCTGTGCAAATGCTTTTTATTTTGATGTAGTCCCATTTGTTTATTTTTTCTTTAGCTTCCATTGCCCTTGGAGCAGTATCAGTGAAGAAGTTCTTTCAGCATATGTCTTAGATTGTGCTGCCTGTGGATTACTCTAGTATTTTATGGTTTCTGTCTTGTGTTTAAGTCCTCTATTCATTTGGAGTTTATTTTTGTGTATGGTGTAAGTTGGTGGTCTACTTTCATTATTTTCCATGTATCTGTCCAATTTTCCCAACACCATTTATTGAAGAGGCTGTCTTGACTCCATTGTATGTTCATGCCTCCTTTGTCAAATATTAATTGAGCATAGTGGTTTGGGTGGATATCTGGATTCTCTATTCTATTCCATTGGTCTATGTCTGTTCTTGTGCCAGTACCAGGCTGTTTTGAGAACAGTTGTTTTGTAAAATAGCTTGAAATCTGGTATTTATATCCCACCTACTTTATTCTTATTTCTCAGAATTGCTGTTGCTATTGGGGGTCTTTTTTTTTTTGTTCCAAGTGAATCTTTGGAGAGTTCTTTCTAGGTCTGTGAAATATGTCTTTGGTATTTTAAAGGGTAGTGCATTGAATCTATAGATTGCTTTGGGTAGTATGGACATTTTAATGATATTGATTCTCCCAATCCATGAGCATGGTATGCTCGTCAATTTGTTTACCTCTTCATTTATTGCTTTTTTCAGTGTCCTATAATTTTCCATGTATAGGTCTTTTATCTCCTTAGATAGGTTTATTCCTAGGTATCTTAATTTTTTTTTTTTTGGTGTGATGGTAAATGGGATTGCTTTTTTAGTCTCTCTTTCTCTAATTTCACTATTGATGTATAGAAATGCCATAGATTTCTTGGTATTAATTTTGAATCCTGCTACATTGTTGAATCCATTTATTAAATCTATTAGTTTTTGGATGGAGGCCTTTGGGTTTTTTATGTACAGTATCAGTTCATCTGCAAATAAGGACAGTTTTACTTTTTCTTTTCCAATTTGGATGCCTTTTTTTTCTTCTTCTTCTCTAATTGCAATGGCTAATACTTCCAGTACTATGTCAAATAGAGTAGTGATAGTGGGCATCCCTGTCTTGTTCTTTTCTTAGGGAAAATAGTTTTAGTTTTTGCCCATTGAGTATGATGTTAGCTATGGGTTTATCATATATGGCTTTTATGATGTTGAGGTAAGATCCTTCTATTCCCACCTTGCTGAGAGTTTTCATCAAGAAAGGGTGTTGGATTTTGTCAAATACTTTTTATGCATCAATTCATATCACTATGTGATTTTTATCTCTCAATTTGCTTATGTGATGTATCACGTTTATTGATTTGCGGATATTGTACCATCCTTGCATTCCTGGGATGAATCCTACTTGGTCATGGTGTATGATCTTTCTGATGTACTGGTGGATTCTATTTGCTAGAATTTTGTTGAGGATTTTGGCATCTATGTTCATGAGAGATATTGGCCTGTAATTCTCTTTCATTGTGTTACGTGGTCTGGTTTTGGTATTAGAGTGATGGTGGCTTCATAGAATGTGTTTCAAAGTGTTCCTTCTTCTTGAATATTTTTGAGTAGACTGAGGGGGATAGGTTTTAATTCTTCCTTGAATGTTTGCTAAAACTCTCCTGTGTAGCCATCTGGTCCCAGGCTTTTGTTTGCTGGAAGCTTTTTGATGACTGCTTCAATTTCTTCAATAGTTATTGGCCTATTGAGCTGTTTAGATTCTTCCTGATTGAGTTTTGGAAGGTTATATTTTTCTAGGAATATTTCCATTTCCTGTAGGTTGTCCAATATTTGGGATAGAGTTGTTCATAGTATTTTTTAACAATCCTCTCTGTATTTCAGAGGGGTCTATTGTTATTTCTCCTCTTTCATTTATAATTTTTGTTTATTTGGGTGTTCTCTCTTTACTTCTTGGTGAGCCTGGCTAGAGGTCCACCAATCTTGTTTATACTTTCAAAGAACCAGCTCTTGGTTTTGTTGATCTTTTGAATTGTTTCTTTGGTCTCTATGTTGTTTATCTCTGCTCTGATCTTTACTATTTTTGCCTTCTGCTTACACTGGGCTTTTCTTGTTGCTGTCTTTCTGGTTCTTTGAGTTTTAGGGTTATGTAATTTATTACCATTGTGTCCTGTTTTTTTCAGTAGGCTTATAGAGCTATGAACTTCCCTCTCAAGACCGCTTTCATTGTGTCCCATACATTTTGTATTGTTTTGTTGTCATTGTCATTCTTTGCCATGATGTTTTTTATCTCTTCTTTGATATCTCCGGTAACCCAGTTGTTGTTTAATAGCATGCTGTTTACTCTCCAAGTGTTTGATTTTTTGTATTGTTTTATAATTACCAGAGTTATTTCTTCTTGTTGGATTGTTCCCTTTAGTATTATGAAGTGGCCTTCCTTATCTCTTGTTATGTCCTTCACTTTGAAATCTAATTTGTCAGATATAAATAAGTATTGCTACACTAGCTTTTTTTTTTTTCATTTCCATTTGCCTGAAGCACCATCTTCCATCCATTCACTCTCAGTCTGTGTGCATCTCTTTTTCTGAGGTGGGTTTCTTGTAGACAGCAGATATATGGGTCATGTTTTCTTATCCAATCCATTACCCTATGTCTTTTGATTGGAGCATTTAATCCATTTACATTTAAAGTTTTTATTGATAGGTATTTATCTGTTGCCATTTTTATTCTTTACCCCTGTGTTCCTTCTTCACTTCCTCTTTCTTTTTTTACAGAAGACCCTTTAACATATCTTACATTGCTGGTTTGGTGATAATAAATACTATTAGTCCTTTTTTGTCTGTGAAGCTCCTGATTGCACTTTCAATTTTGATTGAAAGCCTCTCTGGGTACAGTATTCTTGGATTCAGACCCTTCCTTTGCATGACTTTGTTTATTTCATTCAATTCCCTTCTGGCCTGATGAGTTTCTGTTGCGATATCAGTTGCTAGTCTGATGGAGGTTCCTTTATAGGTAACTTTCTGCTTCTCTCTGGCCGCTTTTATGATTCTTACTTTGTCGTTGGTATTTGCCAACTTAATTATAATGTGCCTTGATGTCAGTTTTTGGGGGCTCATTTTGCTTAGGACTCTGTGAGCTTCTTGGATTTGTGTGGGTTTTTCCTATATCAGGGAAGTTTTCTGTCATTATTTCTTCAAACCGGTTTTCTATTCCTTGCTCGGTTGCCACTCTTTCTGGAACCCAATTATGTGGATGTTGTTTTGTTTTGTATTATCCCAAATTTCCCTTAGGCTCTCCTTTTGCTTTTTTTTTTTTTCTAGAAGCTTCTATACTTGGATATTTTTTCCTACCTTCTCTTTTAGCTCACTGATGTGGTCCTCTGCTTCATCTAGTCTACTTTTGATATATTCTATTGAGTTCTTTACAACAGTGATGTCATTTTTCATTTCTTCTTGATTATTCTTAATTCCCTCTTGGTTCTTCTTCATTTCCTCTTGACTCTTACTCATATTGTCAAATTTGTCTTCCATTCTTTTCTGCCACCTTATGACCATTTCTCTGAACTCTTTCTCTGGCACGTTTTTTGCTTCTATTTCGTTTACTTCCTTTTCTGGTGACACCTGCTTTTCCTTCATATGTGGGCTGTTTCTTTGTCTGCCCATGGTCTTTCTTATCTGGGTGTCTGGTTATGCAGTTCTCTTTCCTTATCCCTGATGAAATCTGACTTTTCCATGTGGCATGTGGAGCTCCTCTGAATCTGAGTGTTTGTGCTGATTGGAAAGCAGTGTTCTGGGTCCCCCGGCTGCTCAGTGGGTGCTGCAGCTATAGATTTTCAGGCCACCATAGACATCCATTTTCCCTTGCAAGATGGTGCCATCTCCACATTAACGCTGGTAGCTCCGAGAGACAAAAACCCCTTGGCAATGAGGCTGCCTGATCAGGGGAGCCCCGTTTAGTAGCCCCTGTCCAGCAGTTATCTCCTGGAGGATAATTATCCCTTAACTTGCCAACAAATACTCCCAGTGCGACCCTCAGTTATTCTCTCTGTCTGCTCAGCGACAAGACTCCGTACAAGTCCATCTATTCAGTGATCATTTTTTCTCCTCTACATTTTTATTTTAAATCAGTACTATTAATATAACTATTTTACTATTTTTTAAAAGTGTCATATTATTTTCTCTTTATTTTACTTTGGCATTAGTGTTCTACATTCTATTTTCATTTTTCTTTAGCATCATTTTACTGTATCTCAACTCTACCTTTATGTCATTACTCTCTTCCTAACTTTTCCCCATTTGTTGTCCTGTTCCTCTTACTCTTTTCCTGCATTAGATTTTCTCTATTCTTTCTTTTTCCTTCTGTTAAAATTTTACCCTATTTTATATATCAACTTTCCTGCTCCAAGTCAATACACACCTCTCTCTTCTCTGTCTTCACTATCCAAAAAACTGTTTTCTCTCTGTTTTTTTTTAATTGTTGTTTGCTTGAATATTGATTATATCGATTTTTATACTTTTTTTGTGAGATTGTTCTAATTATTCTTTTTGTTTTGTTTTTGTTTGATTTTTGCTTCTGTTTTCCCTCACCTCACTTAATATTAGTTGATGTTTGTAGTTTGTATTAATCTCCAGATACTTGTTGCTGATATTTGTTGGGATTGGTATCTATTCTATTTGAGTTTTCTCCCCATATATAGTTTAGTTCCCATTTCCTTTCTTTTTTAAAATGTTTTAAAAATATATTTTATTGATTTTTTACAGAGAGCAAGAGAGAGATAGAAAGTCAGAAACATCAATGAGAGAGAGACATAGATCAGCCGCCTCCTGCACGCCCCACAGTGGAGATGTGCCCACAAGCAAGGTACATGCCCCCAACCAGAATCGAACCTGGAACCTTCCAGTCCACAAGCCGACACTCTATCCACTGAGCCAAACCAGTCTCGGCCCCATTTCCTTTCTTATTCTATTTCTTTCCTCTTTTATTTTTTTCCCCCTTCTCCAAATTTTGTTTTGGCACTCTTTTCTTTTGTGTATCTCTCTTCTTCTTTCTCTCCTATACCCTAATTTGCCTCTCTCTGGTGATTACCTTTATTTGGGGTTATTAATATTGTAAATACATTTCTGTCCAGTGCCTTGTGTGTTGTATCTGGTTGTGTTGTATTTTGTAACTTTAAATCAATGCAGGAGAGAGAAAACTACATAACCAGACACACAAGAAAAGAGACCATGGGGAGACAAAGAAACAGACCACATATAAAAGAAAAGCAGGCATCACCAGAAAAGGAAGTAAATGAAATGGAGGCAAGCCACCTGCAAGAGAAAGAATTCAGAGAAATAGTCTTAACGTTACTGAAAATCATGGAAAACAAATTTAACAATATGTGTAAGAACGAAGAGGAAATGAAGAAGAACCAAGAAAAAATGAAAAATAACATAACTGCTATAAAAAACTCAATAGAAAGCATCAAGACTAGGCTAGAAGAAGCAGAGAACCACATCAGTGAGCTAGAAGACAAGGAAGAAAAAAATACCCAAGTAGAGTAGCTTCTAGAAAAAAAATTAAAAAGCAGGATAGCCTAAGGGAACTTTGGAACAACACAAGACAAAACAACATCTGCATAAAAGATGTTCCAGAAGGAGAGGAAACTGAGCAAGGAATAGAAAACCTGTTTGAAGAAATAATGACAGAAAACTTTCCTGATATAGGAGGAAAAAACCCACATAAATGCAAGAAGTTCACAGAGCCCCAAACAAAATCAACCCCAAAAGACCAACACCAAGGTACTTTATAATTAAACTGGCAAACACCAACGACAAAGTAAGAATCTTAAAAGTGGCCAGAGAGAGACAGAAAGTTACCTACAAAGGAATCCCCATCAGACTAGCGATTGATTTCTCAACAGAAACTCAGCAGACCAGAAAGGAATGGAATAAAAGTCATGCAAAGGAAGGGTCTGAATCCAAGAATACTGTACTCAGCAAGGCTAAAAATAAAAATTGAAGGTGAAATCAGGAGTTTCACAGGAAAAATGGACTAAGGGAACTTATTACCACCAAACCAGCACTGCTACAAATGCTAAAGGGTCTGCTGTAAAAGAAAGAAGAAAGAAAGGAGGAAGGAAGGAAGGAAGGAAGGAAGGAAGGAAGGAAGGAAGGAAGGAAGGAAGAGGGAGGAAGGAAGGAAGGAAGGAAGGAAGGAAGG
>PVJN01024461.1:0-31123 GCA_004026805.1 Lasiurus borealis | reverse complement strand
CTCGTCGGCTCGTATCTCAAAAATCTCGTATGTTAGGGCACTCGTATCTCGAGGTACCACTGTGTGTGTGTGTGTGTGTGTGTGTGTGTGTGTGTGTGTGTGTGTGTTTATTGATTTCAGAGAGGAAGGAAAAGGGAGAGAAACATCAATGATGAGAATCACCAATTGGCTGCCTCCTGAATGCCCCCTACTGGGGATTGAGCTCACAACCCAGACATGTGCCCTTGACTGGAATCGAACCTGGGACCCTTCAGTCTGTAGGCCAACATTCTATCCACTGAGCCAAACCAGCTAGGGCTGCTCTACAGTTCTGAGTAGACCAGTCCCGGAGGACAGGTTTATTTACAGCAAAATCACACCACTTCTTACACTTGAATCCCAAACTGGATTGAGCAGAATGAAAGGGACTTTCCTAGAAACTCCAGCTAAGAAGTTAGGAAAATTCATCAGCCTCTTTGCACTGACCTCAGCCAGCCCAGGAGTGAGCTTCCCGAGGCTAAGGTGGCTTAGCCCCTGCCCCAGGGCGGAATCCAGAGCACCCCTGGTGCTGCCCTCTCTGTTGCTGGATTTCCTGTCTCCTGACAACCAACCGGCTCCACTTTAACAGCCCCCTCCCCTGACCCCTCCAGTCAGTACTGTGGAGCTTGCCTCCACTGCCCATCCAGTACGACACATGCTTCCTTTCCCCCTCCTTTGGGCCCTGGTCCTGACCCTCATCTCAGCTGTGGATCTGGGCAGTGCAGCTCCTCTCCCAGCCTCTCTGATTCTGGTCACTCAGCTTTCCCGGAAACTCTTTGGACTTCTGAAACACTCCACAAGCATGCCTCAGATCCCTATCAACATTGATTTAATCTCCCACAAGCTGAGCTGTACGGGGAAGAGTAAAAGCTGCACCTCCCCCCACCCCTGAGCCATACTGCACTCCTCCCCCACACCCTCCGTCACACTGTGCTCCTACCCTGCTCACTCCTCCCTCCCCTCTGCACCAGGCCTGCCCTGGCACCTCCCTGGCCAAGCCTGGCAGGCCTCCAGGTCAGGGCTGACTCAGCACCTGCAGAGCTCCCCAGACCACAGTGGCTGTCACAGAGCAGGGAAGACAGTGATGAGAACACGCTGACGTGGAGCCTAGAGTTTAGGAAAATAAACTTCACCGGGCCTCAGAACTACTGACTGGTTCCAGGAACTCAGAATGTGAATGGCGAAAAGGCTCAGAAGAGCCTAAATCAGAGTGGGTGCCATGTTGATTTTTTTTTTTTTTAATTGATCTTAGAGAGGAAGGGAGAGAGAAACATCAATGATGAGAAAGAATCATTGATCGGCTGCCTCCTGCACGCCCCTGCACTGGGGATTGAGCCTCACAACCCTGCCTGTGCGCTGACCGGGAATCGAACTGTGACCTCCTGGTTCATAGGTTGATGTTCAACCACTGAGACACACTGGCTGGGCCCCACACTGATTTTAATTGGGGGCTGCAGCTGCTGTCGCCTGGGGTAGGAACAGTAAGAGGAAGTGTTTCTAAGAACAAGGCTGATGGGATGAGAATGTGGCCTGGCTGCACAGATCCACAGGACTGGTGCCAGCTCCTGGAGACCTGGGTCTTCTCTCCTCCAGAGAGCCCTGGAGGTGAAGACCGCTGTGGGCTTGGCCAGTGTCAGTGAGATGCTGTCATTTTATTTGGATGGAAGTTACCACCAAAGAGAGGGAGAGAAACATCAGTGTGAGAGACACACATGGATTGGTTGCCTCCCACATGCACCCTGACCCAGGCCAGGGAGCAAACCAGCAACCCAGGTTCATGCCCTTGACCGAGAATCGAGCCCACGACCCTTTGGTGCACAGGCCAATGCTCTAACCATTGGGCACGCTGACCAGGTCGCCATATGTGTCTTTTAATGCAATGAGTATATTGTAGTCCAACTTTGTTGTTTTTTTTAATATTTTTTATTGGTTTTTTAGAGAGAGAGAGGCAGAGAAACAAAGAGAAACATTGATAAAAGAGAAACACCATTGATCGTCTACCTCCTGCACACCCCATACGGGGGACCTAGCCCGAAACCCTGACCGGTATCGAATTAGTGACCTCTTGGTTCATGGATCGATGCTCAACCACTGAGCCATACCAGCCTGGCTCGCAGTCCAACTTTGTCATTCCTTTTAAGTTCTCCCAGAGTTGTAGTTCTCTTTCACATTATGTACATAAAATTCTGCTTGTCATTTCTACAGCGACCCCAGATGCAGGAGAAGATCCCAAAGTTACAAGAGCCAAGTTCTTTATCAGGGATCTGTTTTTGGTAAGCAATTTTATTAACTTTGTTTTCCTACCAGCTTAGAGTGTTACTCTTCTGTGCAGTTTGCGAATGCTGACCAGCACTGGGCACACCAGGCAGTGGCTGCCTTTTAAGTGCATGCCCGGCCTCAACTGAATTCTAAGCTTCCTCGGCCCAAGGAAGGCCAGGTTCTTTGGTTTCCAGCTGCATGCGCAATAGCTGGACACTCCCTACGGCTGTGTTCCTGTCACACAGATCACACCCCCAGCCCTGAGGCTTTGGTCCAAGTATTGCCCTGGTTCTTCTCTGAGGATGAGGGGTGGGGCTGCCTTCCCAGTTGCCCCCGGGCAGGTGGCTGGGGGCCTGGCGGCACCGACACCCCTGTTTTTGCAGAGGATCAGCACAGCGACCGGGGACGGCAAGCACTACTGCTACCCGCACTTCACCTGCGCGGTGGACACGGAGAACATCCGCAGGGTCTTCAACGACTGCCGCGACATCATCCAGAGGATGCACCTCAAGCAGTACGAACTCTTGTGAGACGCCACCAGGGTGCACTGCCTCCTGGCGCCCTCCCCCCTCTTACCCTCCTGTCCACAGCCCTATTCCCAGGCTGCCCGTCAGCCCCAAGCCATGGCAGAAAGTAGGGACTTCCCCGTGTCATCCGCGCTACTGTCTGTCCTGCTATGTGTCGGCTCCGTGCAGGGCCACCAAGCCTCTGGCTACCTCTGTTCCCCTCAGGTTTGGTTTGAAGCTTTTATTTTCATTTTTCATGGCGTTCCCCACCCTCCCCGGCCTCCCCAGTTTGTGTCACTGCCAACCATCCGCTCTCACTTGGGCGACTCTGCGGTGAGATGTCTCTAAGTGGGACCCTTTTATTCGTCTAGTCAGTGACTGATTCGTTAAGAACTTGATGGCAGAGAAGTGCCCTTTCCCCCCAAGTTATCCAGCGGGACTGAGAGTTGCAGGGCGTCAGGGCTCTCCAATTCTAGTTCTAAGAGGCTGCAGGCAGACCAGCGCCCACCGCATCTGACCTGCATTAGCCCAAGACGTAGGAGGCCCCAGGCCACAGAGTGGCAAGAAAACCTTGTCTCAGTCATATGTAGAGCCTCGCTTAGCCTCAGGCATTTGAATTAGGGCTACTTTGAGCCTTTAATTTTAGGCAGAAAACCTACCACTTTCACTACGGCGGCGAAATGTGTCCCGTCGGGAAGTGATTCTCTAGACTTTGACTCTGCTCGGGCAACAGTTCTTCTCTCATCTATTCTTGTTGTTTTATTGCTGGTTTGTTACACTGTACAGACCACCAAATGGAAGATTATTTTGTACAACTACTAAAGAAAACTCCCGGTAGATCTCTGTGCCTTGGTGATGGCTACACCTGTAAAAGCAAGTGTTTTTATTGTGCTGAACAGCTAAGTAGAGTCTGTGTGACCTGCTGCTTCTCTAAGGAAGGGAATGAATGGTATCTGTGGAATTTAGGACATTTTATCAATGACCCAGCTAGGGCTCTATGGATCAATGTGAAAGCCTCGAATGAACATCTCTACCAAAAGGTGTAGACGGAAGTTGTATAAGAAAAAGGAGAGACTGGTCTGTGTGGTTCAGTGGTTAAGCATTGCCCATACAGGACAATGAAAAATACCCCTTGACTTAAAAAAAATTACTTATGTATAATTAATATATATATGTAATTAATCTTCCACGTCTTACAAATAACGCTTAATGACATCACAGGCTCCCTTCAGGGAACACAGGGAACCAAGATGTTTGTCTCCAGATGGAATGTTCCTTGATTATTTTACTATTTAAAGATGTTTGCATGTTCCCTGAGTGGACGTGGGTGGACCATTCCCACTGTCAAAGCTTTTGAGCCACTTACTTGACCACAGGTTCCATCTTGAACAAACAGGAAGAAAAAGACAAGAGGGTGCCCACGTGTGTGTCTGCCAGGAGAATCCAAGAATGGCGCCTTCACTTGCCTTTTGAAGAAGAAACATTATAGAGCTTCTGTCTGAAATACGAGGTCAACATATATGGCTATTTCTCAAACGTGAAAGATTTGCAAACGCAGCCTCCAAAGTTACAGCACAATGCATCTAGAAAGCAAGGATCACTGTAGCAGAGATATTTTTCCATTCCAGCCACAGCCTCAGCTTTGAGGGTAGTGTCCTTAGGTCAGAGATCATCTGTAACAGTGTCCAGAATGGTAGTTCAACAGTACAAACCCAGAGAAGTGACAGCCTCGCCTGCATTACTTCATCAATTTCCTTTTTAGTTTTCTCGTATTTGTTGGTATTTTAAAGTCTACTCTATAATATAATTAGCATTTTTATAATCCTTTATAAACTTATCCATTGTTAAATACTACTAGTTTAACATGAAAGGATGACTACTTTATAGATAATCAATGCAACAGACATTTTATTTCACTATCACCAAATTCCCGCTCCTCTCATCCTTAACTGTTTGATAAAACTCTCAGTTGAACTGAGACATATAAAGCAGAACTTATTTTCAGTTTTCATTGCACTTTTGAAGTAAAACATGAAAACTGGAGATAAACCCCCGCAAAAAAAATGAAGGCATAGATTGTTACACGCATTACTATTACTCAACAATCCTTTTGTCACTAAACTTTGTATTTGAAAGTTTGATTGAAAAAAATACATACACACACACACACAACATCTGGCTTAAATTACCAAGATGTTTATTTTTAAATACAAAAAGGCCTTCCTTATCCATTTTTCAAATTTATTTTCATCATTGACAGTCATTAAGTTCCAATTTAACAATTTTTCCGTCTGCTAGACAGAAAATTACACTGATTTTTAAAAGTCTTGTAGACAATACTGTATATTCCTCCTCGTGTCTTCTGTACTTTTATTTTCATTGTACAGCTTTATAACACATAGGACTTTGAGAACAACGTCGTAGGAGGACAGAAGCAAACCCAAGTTTCGGTGTGTGCACACCTCAGCCCCAGTGTGCTGCAGGGCCGCTGGCTCCCTCAGAGGGAGGGAAAGCCTGTCCCAGTGCATGCAAGTGATGACATTAATAAGTAGCATTTACATATTGTACAGATACAATCTTTGATTCCACATACATTTGGGGGAAAAAAATGAGAAAACAGACTTGTCGTAGAGTACGTGTTCCATTTCCGTAGCATGAGAACAGTACAGTCAACTATTTATTCTGCAGTGATTTGCATCCATGACTTAGCATTTCTGTGATGTGCATCAAGACAGGCCACTCAGGTCTCACCTCACATGAGCACTGCCTGGAGTTCAGTTTCTTTGGCTTGGATTTCGACTACTAAATGCAAAAAGCCTCCCGCTCTTCACACCGTCTTAAACTTTCTGAGCAGCTTATAACCAAAAGGAACAGGTGAGGCTAGAAGTCCAAGGTGAACCAGCACGAGGACCACAAGGAACGCCACTGCTGCGCAGTACGTGATGAGAACCGTGTCCTCCAAGGGAAGGTAGCACTTGGCCAGGGCGTACTCTGTGGGCGTGATGCTCCCCTGGAAAGGAAACGAACGAGAGAGTTAAGCTGCGGGGAGCGCTCCACGCGCAGCTCCCACATGATAGGCTCTTACAACACAGCCGCCTCCGGTGGCCCACCCGCAGCCTACGCAGGCAGGGGTCAGAGGGCAAGCCGAGGGCTCCTCTGCCACCTGCGAGGGACTCAGAGATGCACGGAGACTGAGAGCAGTGGTCATCGAGGAACAGGAGTGCGAGGGTGGTTTTCATGCCTCCTGACGCTAACGTAAGCAATCGGCCGCCTAGGTATCCGTGTGCTAGGGGCATCTCAGTGGCTTTTTTTTTTTTTTGTAGACATATTTGCTATGTGGGGTGACAGTGGGGAAGTTTTCATTTCCGACTTTGAGTTTGACAACATGAGGTTTTCCCCATCTCCTTACAAAGTACAAGTTCCTGGCATAAAAGCATTAGGCTCTGGACTCGGCAGCCCCGGGGGCAAAAGAAAGGAGCTGCAACCTCGGGTAGTCCCCGATGGAAACCACCTCTTCCATCACCGTGTGCGACCTGCAGCGTTTTTCTGCCAGAGCACACGGGCCCGTGAGGACAGTAAGACAAGGAAGCGGCACATCGCCAATGAAGTAATAATGCCCCCGTGTTCCCTTAGAAAAGCAAGCACAGAGCGTCTCCTACAGAGCACACTGCCGTCCCTGAAGGACACACCACTCTGCAAGCGGCTCCTCCCGCCGCCACCCTTCTGGCAGGAAGGTGTTCAGACAGGGTGGGGGGGTGGGGGTAACGGGGAGACAGGGTATCAAGCCAAGAGTGCATGCAGGTGGGGAGTTTGTGTATGGCTTTTGTACATTTTTACCGACGGCAGCAGCCGATAGTTGATTACTGTGTTGACTTAAGTACTTAGGAAAGCTCTGAGGCGAAAATAAACGTTCACGTTACCATGATGAAACTGGGGTTGTTTCTGTTCCTCCAACTGAAGGACGGCACGCTGAGCTCGGGGACCCCCGCCCCGTGGATCACCTCGCAGCCGCTGTGCGTGTGGCCGCTCAGCACCAGGCGCGGCCGGACCCACCACAGCAGCTGCGCACAGGGGACAGCAACAGGCGTTAGTGCTGACCTCCTTCCGTCCGACCCGAAACCCCTGCTTCCCGGGACCGCTCTGGGTTTTCCTTAGCATCCTCTGGTTTGTCAGATTCTACTCCACGTAAGTTCAGGCTCTTAGAGAGAATCTGTTCTTCTCCCCTCAGCTTTCACTGGTCGTATAAATATTGAACAACTGTATTTCATAAATATGTTTACATGGCCCTAGCCGGCGTGGCTCAGTGGATAGAGCATCAGCTCGTGGGCTGAAGGGTCCCGGGTTCGATTCCGGCCAAGGGCACATGCCTGGGTTTCAGGTTTGATCCCCAGTGAGGGGCCTGCAAGAGGCAGCCAATCAATGATTCTCTCTCATCATTGATGTTTCTATCTCTCTCTCCTTCTCCCTTCCTCTCTGAAATCAATAAATACATTTAAGAACATATATATATATATATATATATATATGTGTGTGTGTGTGTGTGTGTGTGTGTATTTACACGTTAGCAATAACATTATATAAATATGCATTTAAGAAAGAGCATTTTTTAAGTCCCTAAAAAACTTAACCCTAAGTTCCATTTACATTTCCAAATACATTGGAGTTGGTGGGAAATGTCTGACTACAGAGTAGCTGAGAATGTCCTTAACTGGATATCAGCAAATAGCAGTGGATTTACTGGGGGTGGGATGGGAGAAACAAAACAAGGACATGAAAATCTCAAATACTGCCAGACCCCTGCCCCTTCTCCCCGACCCCCCACCCACACCCCGAGTCCTTCCGTGGAAACTACAAGACTCATCCGGCTTCCCGTGAGCCCGGGGAGCTGGCAAACCTTTTGTGAGGCCTCCCGGGAAAGCACGTCGTAGCGCTCCTTAAAGGGGATGCCCTTCTCTTCTGGAGGCGCGGCGTCCTCCCCAGAGCAGTTGGCGTCGCTAGGCCGGTACAGGGGGAAATGCTGCCGGGATGGGGAGGCGTCCGGTGTGACTTCCAGGGACCCTGCACTGCCCTGCCCACCGCCCGGAGTGGCATCCCCCTCACCTCACCTGCAGAAGGACGGGGGCCGAGGCCGGCAGCGGCTGCCCATCCCCACACTGGCCAGGGCGCTGCTCCTGCTGGTCAGAACTCAGTCAGCGGGCCTGGCAAGCCCCGTGTCCGCTGCAGGGTCGGGCGGGAAAGGGGAGAGGGAGCCGGGAAGGGAAGGGGAGAGGGAGCCAGGACACCAACAGAAGCACAAGGGATCCGCTCGCAGCGCCGGTAGGACACGCCAGGACTGGAGGCGCCCATGCCCTTCCCATCACCCCCTACCTTTCGGGAGCAGTTCAGCTTGTGAGAAATGTCCAGGAGCTCAGCTTCCGCTTCAGAGCAAATGTTGCAGCCATCCCCTTCCAGGGCGACGCTGTTGACCATCACAAAACTGAGGCAGAGGGAGCAAGAGAGAGTCAGGGCTGCCCGGGGGCTGTCTTCCTGCAACATTCATCCCCGGGAAATGGGGGCTTCATCCACAGGGTGAAGCAGCTCCCAGAATAGCTTTCCTTCCCTCTCAGCTCGACTAGTCTGTCTGTGTGTTTGGGCGGGAGTCGATACTAAGAAAACAAAATGGCTTTATGAGGAGTGGAGTCCAAGACGTGGTCGAAGGATTTGGAACCCAGAACTGAGGAGAAATGCAAGCGTACGGGAGCTCTCGGGACTAAGCTCAGCCTGTGTCCCTGGGCCAGTTCCTGAGCCCCCTGGTGCCTTCCCTGCAAAACAGGGATATAAACAGTCCACCACGCCATCGGCTTATGGTGAGAATCAAATGAGAGAATACAGCAGAGCAGGGCCTGCTGCTGGAAGTGAAGGTTAGACGTTGTTATGACCTTTGGTGAACTCTGGGCGATGTTCAGTGATGTCCGTGTACTCAGCCAACAGGCAGGGCCGGCGTGGGGAGGGAGGGGGCTGAGGTGCTGGTGAGAGTGGACTGGCACGGATAATCCCACACCAAGTCAACTACGGTTCTCCTTGGCAACCACTTTAGTTCTGTTCTCTATAAACTCCCGTTAACTTTGTCTTCATTTCCTACACACACACAGCAACGGGGCATGAAGAAGGTACCTGTCGTAAAGCCTGCTTGAACTGTAAAGAATTTTAGAGATGAGGAGCTGACTAATCAAATGACCTGAAATATGGCGGGTGGATTTAATGAAAACTTCTTGAACTCTAGGCTCAGGGAGAAAACACTCTGTGTCAAGTCTCCACTCTGACTCAGGAAAGGAAGGCACTAGACTCTGTCCTCCAGGCAGAGGGAGGGAACCAGGGTGTCTGCGGAGAGCCCACTGACGCCTGCTTCCTGGGGACGTCACGCAGATGAGATCATGTGATGGGCCCCGTGAGCTGCTCTGGCCAAAGCCCACAGCATCCTGGATAGCACGGGAAGGACATGGTCCAACTTCCTCTCCCACCTTTTCTCTTCCCACTAGTCTGCAGCTAGAACCAGTCATGTGCACATACCATCGGGGGCGCTGTGCTCAAACACGCACAGAGACCAGAAAGGGTCAAGAAGGGGAGCTGGTGCTGATGGTCAGACTACCAGTAAAGGGTCAGGAAGCTTTGATCTAAAAACCAAGGCTGAGGGAAGTGGGGGACAGGCACAGAGCTACAGAGCTGTGAGCACACTGGCCGTCAAATCCTAGGACACCGTAACCTCAGGAACGCCCTTTATAAAGAGAAATAAGTAAATTTTGAACCAATAAAAAATACTTCTTTACAAAGTGGACTGGTAAAACGTCTGTCTTCCACAGATCGTGCTGAGGGAAAGAACAAAATTCCCTCCGTAGCTAGGCAGAGGCAGCGACTAACCGATGCACTGCGGATTGTCAGGGAACACTAGGGTGGTGACTCCGATGGGGACCGGCAACGAGGATATGAGGCACCTTCATCAGAGACTGTAAACCAGGCCCCACAGACCCTGGGTCTGGCCCAGCATGACAGTCACCTTGGAAAAAGTGAGCTTCCAAGAACATAAGAATTCACCAATACTCACTTAATTCCTTTCCAGGAAAACAGCCTTTCAGGGTTGAAAACTTTCTCAAATCGTTTTATTCTGTATCTGTTCATCCTACATTCAATTGTAAAAAGAAACAAACACTTTTCAGAACAAGCCATTTTAAGGTTTTTAAGATCTGTTCACTGATTTTTAGAGAGAGAAACATCCACATGAGAGAAAAATATCCATCGGTGGCCTCCCATATGCGCTCTGACCAGGGATCAAACCTGCAACCTAGGTACATGCTCTGACTGGGGATTGAACCTACAACCTTGTGATGTAGGGATTGATGCCCCAACCAACTGAGCTACCCGACCGGGGCCAGAACAAGCCACTTTAAAACCTCTTAAGAGTTATCATGAGCACATACACACACACACACACACACACACACACAAAAAAAAAAAAAAAAAAAAAAAAAAACCTCAGGATTTGAGCCCCAGACAAGCATGGTTAGTTCAAGGCTCCAGTTGGCCCCAGGTTATCAAGGTGCAACTCTCCCCTGCACCTACTGGCCTGTGGCCAGTGACTTACTCTCAAGGGCCTCAGCTTCCTCACTGGCACAATGAGGTGCTTGACACAGGCAGGCACATAACAAACACTGTATAAATATTCGCTAGTAACGTTTACATCATCTTGTTTTCTGATTCCCATAGAAAATAACTGGCCATTAAAGGTAAGTTTCAAGTTAGAATCACCCAAAGGCACACACACATCCTTCATTTAAGAGATCTGTTGAGGGAGTACGATGCACCAAGGCAAACATCCTGGCCCTCCTGGAGCCTACATTCCGGAGCTTACACTTGGTACAGATTTCCTCCACACAGTCCGGAGAAGGCTTTGTAGCAGGTTCAACATTACAGTTAGCAAGCGTGCTCCTGTGGCAAAGCTGGGGTCAACTACTTACTGGTAGTGGAAGCCGATGTCGTGGTTGCCAACCACCACCTTCAGCTGCACGTGACCGGGGTGTCTGAACATTTTCCGAAACCTCTCCACATCATCCGCCCAGGCCTGTGGGATAAAATGTCACTGTGAGGCCCAGAGAACCTTCTCTTCTCTGTGGCTTCCACTTTGATGGTGAGAAGTTAGTGCCCCTGTCCAAACCAGATGTCCATAAAGCTAATGTAGAACATAGAATTTCTAATTTTATGTCTAACTTCTTTTTCCAAAACTAACTTAATATTTTAATTGTTTCATTTAATGCCAAAATTTAATTAAATGCTATCTCCATCCTAAAAAATTAACTGGCAACCCTCCACACCCACCCACCCCCAAAATATTTGGTTCATACAGCTACTTTTCTAACATCCCCTGAAGATGACACAAGGACCCCAGCTTGGGAATCCCATCAGATCTGGACATGTTATAAGAATAGACTCTTAGAAAATGTTAAGTAAATCCACACGTCTCCACTAAGACAAGGACGAGCATTAGCATTTCACGGTGGCAACAGCGGAGGAAGTGAGGCCTGATGACATGGGAGACAAACAAAATCTATTAAATCTAGAGAATTATGTTCATATAATTCTTATTTTTATTAAGCTTAAAAATATCAATTGGGCTGAAACCGGTTTGGCTCAGTAAATAGAGCATCGGCCTTCGGATTGAAGAGTCCCAGGTTCGATTCCGGTCAAGGGCACTTGCTTGGGTTGCAGGCTCGGTCCAATGTGCAGGAGGCAGCCAATCAATGATTCCCCTATCACTGATGTTTCTCACTCTCTTCCTCTCCCTTCTCTGAAATCAATAAAAATATATTTTTAAAATAAATTAATAAATATATCAATTGGATAACTCTAGAATCAACAATACCTAGTTGACTAGAAATCAACTTCATCCTAAATGTTTTATTTTATTTTTTTTAAATATATTTTATTGGTTTTTTTAAAGAGAGGAAGGGAGGGGGATAGTGTTAGAAACATCAATGAGAGACCGAGACATCAGCCGCCTCCTGCACGCCCCCTAGTGAGGATGTGCCCGCAACCAGGATACATGCCCCTGACCAGAATCGAACCTGTGGCCCTTCAGTCCGAAGGCCGAGGCTCTATCCACTGAGCCAAACCAGTTTCGGCCATCCTAAATGTTTTAAATATGGCCCAACCTAGGGAAATATGCTGTATAGAATCCTTCAGTGCATATACACTCCAAAAAATAATATTTAGAATTAGAATAATATAAAGTCAGTATAACAAAAAATTAGAAAAACATAAAATGTTGCCCTTAATTTGGAAAAGCAACATAGATATCCAATCTCATTTTTTGACTAGTTGGTTTTTATAGATAGGATTTCCATTAGCTCATATTTAACTTTGAATTAAATGACAGCAAACATTGCAATCTATAAACAATGGGTTTCTGTCATATCTGGACCAAGACTTCCTTTGTACTTTTTGAATGTCCTGTGAAATATAAATGGATTTTAATATCTTCCAAAACCATTAGTAATTAAACTTTTTCAACTAGTAGTGAGAAGAGCTCATAATTATTAGTAACTAGAAGCCCAATGCACAAAGACTCGTGCAAGAATGGGCCTTCCTATCCCTGGCTGCCAGCACCACTTTCACTCTGGCCCCTGAGCTGCCTCTTTCTGCTCCAGCCTCGCCTTCCCATGTTGCCCAGAGGCCGAGTGGCTGGGGCAATGTGGAAGGCCTGCGTCACTACCATAGCAACAACGCAAGCATCCCATCCTACCCCCAGCCACTCAGTGCCTACATATGCAAATCAACCCACCATTTTTATTGTGTTGATTTGCATACTCACTTCTGATTGGCTGGTGGGTGTCACAAAGATACAGTCAATTTGACCTTTCTCTTTTATTAGTGTAGATTCCAGAAATGTAGTAAGCAAGGCAGTGACAGCTAAGGGGAGAACAGCCTCTCTTGCCATCACCTCAATACCCCACAGAGGCCCCAGGACTCCTGAAGGCAGAGGAGCCGCCCACTAAGACCCGAGGCCTCCCTCGGCACCTCTCCCGCAGAAGAAAGGAAACAATAGGATGCTAGCAAGTAACTGATGTAGCACCGTCCTTACAAGTTAGTGGCTAAATAACAGTGAAAAGTCAAATTACATTTCACTGTGTATTCTGTAATTTTGGCGACAACTGAAATAGCATCCATCTTGCCAATTTCCCCCTTTTGAAAGAGGTCCATGGGAATGTGCATTCCAACCACGTCTGGCTATCGGGCATATTTCCTACGATTAGTGAACCTAACTTGAGATTAGCAATAGACACAGACCCTCATAATCTTCAAGACAAGACTATGCATTGCTAATATTAGTATTAAGCGAAGCGTCCACCCCTCCCTGGCACTGCTCCATGCATTTGTGGGCTGCCTGGACAGGACGTGAAAGCAGGATGAGGGTGCAGGACTGAAGGCTCCTACCTGGGGAGAGCTCCACTTCCCTTCATCAAAGATGTCTCCCAAAATGAAGACAACTTCCGGCTGCAACAACCACAGAGCCGTCTGGAAGGCTCTCTCCATTTGCCACTCCCTGGAGGCCAACGGAAAAAGGCATCAGGCTGTTTCTTGGGGGGAGCCCACATCCATCTGATGGGCCATCTAAAAGATGAACTAGATGGTCCCATACTCCTTCTCTGGCCAGATCCTTGCATTCGCATCCACTGCTCGGAAGGGCCAAAGAAAGAATCCTGATTAAACGTGGGGAGCAAAAGCACCAACGGGGAGTCAGGCTGCCCCTCCCACACCGATCAAAGGCTGACTCCTCTGATGGTACCCACAGAGCAGGCCCCACACTGCACCCCGAAGCCAACCCTCAGTCATGAGAGCCCCGGGGATCTGAGAGCTGAATACAATTTCCAAAGTTGCCCCGTGCAGACGGATTCTGCACAACAGCAAGCAGATGACAGCATCTGGCTTAACTTCCACTGCATGAAGGGTCGTCCACTTCCTGCCTTCAGAGCCGGGGGGGGAGAGACGAAGAGAGAAGCACACTCGCCAACATCACCGTTAGGTGAACAAGTGAATGCCAAGAGCCTGGGGCTGGAACCTGACAAGCAATGGCTTAGCATCCCAGTCCACCCCCGGACCGGCTGTGAAGCTTTGAGCATGCTGCCTCCTCTCTCTGGTTCCTAGCTTCTTCGTCATTAAATGAAGATTAACAGAAACCCGCTTTCACGGGATAGTTATCGGAGGAAGTGAGAAAGTATCTGTAAAGAGCTGGCACAACGGAGGTGTTCAAAAATGTCAGTGCTTTCTCAACCACTGCCTCTCTCCTCCCTATCCAACTGTGTCATTTTCCTGAAGATCCCAATTTTTCCCTCCTTTTTATAGCATCTTTCCTGGCTGTTTCCGCCCTGCTAAGGAGGACTGTCCCGACCTGGGCATATGCTTATAGGGAACAGTAACTTTTGGTCAGAGGAGACTTTTCAGGCTCCTTGTAAACCGCTGCATGGTACAGTGTCACTCAAGATACCTCTCAAAATACACTCCTCGGCTTCTCTTGACTTAATGTTAGTTGCCCTGGAGAAGAAAGCATCTAGAAGCAGCCACAGCAACGGAACAAAGAAGGCTATTTGAGGGAGTGAGCATAAATAAAGCACAATTTGTAAGACCCAAACAAAGCTAAAGAAGCTCCGTCTCCTCGTGGCCTTCTCTGTGCCATGCCTTTTATGGCTTAAAATGAGGAGTAAAAAGTATAGCAGCCCCTCCCTCTGCCCTTCTTTCGTCTTGTCTTCTTCACCCACCCCTGGGGACATCACACATCTTCCCCTGCCACCCAATATAAGGCTCATTTATATCCAAAGCGCTCTTTGCCAGCATAGACACCTGTATTCAGCGAGACACAAACGAAGCCATGGTAAGGAAAAGGGGTCAGCTTACAGGTCCCAGGGATGAGAAGGAAGCCCCCATCCATCACCTTTTGGTGAGCATTGTTCAAAGTAGCCAAGAGATGGAGGCACCCAAAAGTCCATCGACGGGTGAATGGGTAAACAAAATGTGGTGTCAACCTACCGTGGAATATTATTCAGCCTTTAAAAAGGGGCAATTTTGACCCATGCTATAACACTGATGAACCTTGAAGACAGTATGCTAAGTGAAATAAGCCAGCCACAAACAGACAATTACAATTACACTTCTATAAAAATATAAGGTAAGGCCCTGGTGGGGTGGTTCAGTTGGTTGGAATGTCATCCCATACACCAAAAGGTGGCGTCGATTCCTGGTCAGGGCACATATCTAGGTTACTGGTTTGATCGTCAGTCAGGACAAGTGCAGGAGGCAATCGATTAATGATTCTCTCTCTACATACCTCTCTCTCTCTCTCTCTCTCTCTCTCTCTCTCTCTCTCTCTCTGCCCCCCCCCCCATCTATCTCTGTCTCTCCCTCCCTACACCCCACCCCCACTTCCTTCCTCTCTCTGAATAAAAACAAACTGTCAGGAGAGGATTTTAACAAAAGATGTTAAAGATGATGACTTTTATGTCATGTGTATTTCACCACCATCAAAATTTCTTAAAAGCCTGTTGGGGGAAAACGGACAGTGCTGGCAGGTCTAAGGTGGAGACGGGAGTTGATCCTCCCCCAGGGAGGCAGCCACAGCCGCTCTGCTCCTCCCACTGCCAGAGTGGACCAAAACCACGCGAGCTCAAAACACACTTCCAGTGCCCGTGAGAGTGTCGGCCCCGCCCAGGAGAAAGGGGCTGACACTCTCACATGTGGGCACTGCCATGGGCATTTTCTTCACATTAACCCCGTTACAAACAAGGAGGCAGAGACAGGCTCAGAGGGCCCCCGTAACTTGTCCAAAGTCACGAGACTCAGACCTCGACCTCCCTTCCCAATTCTGGGTCTTTGGATAACACAGGTGCTCACTCAACAGTAAGTTCAGGGAGAAGTCAACTGCCCCGTGTTTCCCTTTGAGAGGAAAACAGTGAGTATCCTGCAGCCAGCAAGCCTGGCCAATAGGACACCTTTTTGCCCACAGAATTTCAGAAAGATTCCCGATGTTGGCTCCTACCTCCGTAACTTGTCTAGCCAGTGGCCTCTGACTTCCCCCAGCAAGTGGGTATCAGCCAAAAACATGGCTTTCAGGACAGGTTCGAGAGTCCCTTGTTCCCCATCGCGGGCTGGAGTTTTCACCTCGGGCCAATTGCACTGAAGGATCACTAAGTAATAGATAAAAAATTCACAAAACAGCAGCACGGAACAGACGAAAGCTATGAGTTTCAACAGCACGAAACTCCTTCTCTTCAACAGATGAAAATTCAGCCTTCCGAACCCAAATCGGATAGCAGCCATTTCTCCAGCCCGGGAGCTGCCAGCAACCAGGAGTCAGATCCATCAAGGATTCAGCACGAGGAAACTGGCGAGTCCCGGGGAAGGGGCAGATGGTGTCCAGGTCCTAGCCATGAACCTACAGGGAAAGGGAAAGGAAAATGGTTTATGGTTCTGTATTAAGAACTAAGGAGCCCTGGCTGGCTCGGCTCAGTGGATGGAGCGTCGGCTTGCAGACTGAAGGGTCCCGGGTTCAATTCTGGTCAAGGGCATGTACCTTGGTTGCAGGCACATCCCCAGTAGGAGGTGTGCAAAAAACAGCTGATCGATGTTTCTCTCTCATCGATGTTTCTAGCTTTATATCCCTCTCCCTCTCTGTAAAAAATCAATAAAATATATTTAAAAAGAAGAAGAAGAAGAAGAAGAACTAAGGAGCCCTGGCTGGTTCGGATCAGTGGACAGAGCATCGACCTGCGGACGGAAGAGTCCCGGGTTCAATTCCAGTCAAAGGCACATGCCGGGTTGCAAGAGGCAGCCGATCAATGATTCTCTCTCATCATTGATGTTTCTATCTCTCTCTCTCCCTCTCCCTTCCTCTCTGAAATCAATAAAAAAAAAATTTTTTTAATGAACTAAAGAGTCACAGAATTCAATCTACATTCCCAACTGAACAAATTGTCCTCTACTCTTACAATGATATTATGTCTGATTACTGATAACCAGGTAGGCCAAGAATAACACTATTAGAACTGCTGCCCACTCAGCTGATAAAACTTTACCACTACTTTGGAAATCATTAATCGAAAATCAATCAGATGGATGCTTTAGATAGCAGACATAATAGGGAAAGTCCACAAATGTTACTAACGTAATTTGACTCCTAAAAAGAATCACCTCTCCAGGACCTTAAACCAATAGGTCATAAGCACTTTGTAATGTGTTGCTGTGAATTCATCATTTTTCTACACTCTTTTCCACACAAAAAAAAGTAATTATTCACACAGAGATCGAAGCAATGCCATTCCCTCCCTCGCTCTGGGCTCAAGGGACAGCATCCGACGGAGCCACCATCTCTGAATACTGCATTCAGATTACATATGCTTTCACAATATGGGCTTTTCATCTGCATATTAGCCTAGAAACTCTGGGTGGCCTTCTGTAATAAGACATTTATGTGTAATGGTTCTCTATGGGAAACTTTAAAATAAGATGGACTTTGCATCCTATAAAAAAAGCATCTAGCCAAAACCGGTTTGGCTCAGTGGATAGAGCAGGGTCCCAGGATCAATTCCAGTCAAAGGCATGTACGTTGGTTGCGGGCACATCCCCAGTAGGGAGCGTGCAGGAGACAGATGATCAGTGTTTCTAACTCTCTATCCTTCTCCCTTCTTCCATATAAAAAAATCAATAAAATATATTTTTTAAAAGAATTTTTTAAAAAAAAGAAAGCATCTATTTTTGACACCTCTGATGAGAAAGGTTAATAAAAGGATGGCCTGAGATAGAATATAAGAGGTGGCATTTTACTGAAGGTTCCTCAGCTATTGCTCAAGACAAACATTTTAAAATGGATGGTAACCTGGAAGCTAGAGAGCACCAGAAGTTTGGGCAAAAGTAAGAGAATAAATCTTAAGCGTTGCCACCACATCAAAAAAGCTAACTATATGAGATGATGGATGTGTTAGTTAACTTGGTTGTGGTAATCATTTCACAATCTCAAATCATCATGTTGTATATTTTAAATATATACCATTTTATTTGTCAATTATCCCTCAATGTAGCTGGTAAAAATTAAAAAATAAACTAAAGATAGGCCAAAGACCTTAACAGACACCTTCCCAAATAAATATATGAAAAGATGTTCCACATTATATGTCATTGGGGAAAAGTATATTAAAATAAGATGTCACTACATACCTATTAGAATGGCCCAAATCCAAAACTGGCAACATCAACTCTCATTTATTGTTAGTGGAAATGCAAAATGGTACAGCTACTTTGGAACACAATTTGGGCAGTTTTCTATAAAACTAAACAAACACTTACCCTATGACCCAGCAATTGTGCTGCTTGATATTTAGCCAAATGAGTTTAAAGCTTACATCCACACAAAAACCTGCACACACATTTATAGCAAGTTTATTCATAATTGCCAAAACTTGGAAGCAACCAAGATGTCCTTTAGCAGGTGAATGGGTAAATAAATGGTTACATCCAGACAATGAACTATTATTTAGTGCTTAAAAAAAAAAAAAAAAAAAGAGCTATCAAGCCATTAAAGAAGCATGAAAGGCCCTTTAAGAAAAAGAAGATTATGCGAAAAGCCTGCATACTGTATGATTTCTCTTATATGACATTCTGGAAAAAGCAAGACTATGAAGACAGTAATTGCCCTACTTGGTTTGGCTCAGTGGAAAGAGCGTCAGCCTGCAGACTGAAGGGTCCCAGGTTCGATTCCAGCCAAGGGCACATGCCTGGGTTTTGGGCTCGATCCAGGGTCGTGCAGGAGGCAGCCAATCAACGATTCTCTCTCATCATTGATGTTTCTCTCTCTCTCTCCCTTCTCCCTTCCTCTCTGAAATCAATAAAATAAATAAATTTTTAAAAAAGATCAGTGATTGCCACAGATTGGGGGCAGGGTGAAGTGATGAATAGATAGAAAGCAAAGTGCAAAGTACTTTCAGAATGATAGTATCACAGTGGATATACATTGTTATAATAGTCATTATACATTGTTAAAACCACAGAATGTAGCCCAGCCAGTGTGGCTCACACTGATGTTTCTTTCTCCCTTCCTCTCCCCAAACATGTCCTCAGGTGAGGATTTTTTTTTTCAAGTGGAAAATGCATCACTTCTTAGAAGTACATGACTCTGCTTGGTGGCACACAGACAATGAACCTAACCAACAATGAAAGTTTAAAAAAAAAAAGCCGAGAAGCACGTAGCTCAAGAAAAATGACTGATACTATGCTACTGTTCAAGAATGGGTCTTTTAAGTTATATAGGGAGAATACTATATGTATTTTTTTACAGGATGGGGCAAAAGCAGGTCTCCAGTTGTTAATATGAAATATAATCCTAGCTGAAACCGGTTTGGCTCAGTAGATAGAGCGTCGACCTGCGGACTGAAAGGTCCCAGGTTCCATTCCGGTCAAGGGCATGTACCTTGGTTGCAGGCACATCTCCAGTATGGGGCGTGCAGGAGGCAGCTGATCAATGTCTCTCTCATCGATGTTTCTAACTTTCTATCCCTCTCCCTTCCTCTCTGTAAGAAATCAATAAAATATATTTTAAAAAAGAAAAAGAAAAAATAATCCTACAAATAATAATATAAGAATAAACTGTTTTCCATCCTCAGGACTGTAAACCTAATTTCCCCCCACCCTATGATTATAGCATTGTACTATACTGCCCAACACATAAGAATAGTAGCTGCAATCCATACTAGAGAGCAAAATATTTTATCCATGGACTGATTTTTAACTTGAAAATTGTTGAATATTTAAATTCCTTCCCTCCCCCACCCCAAAGCATTAAAAAAATGTTTACATCCTGGCCGGAGTGGCTCGCTTGGTTGCACTTCCTCCAGTGCACAAAGCAGTTGCTGGTTCCATTTTGATCTGGGCACAGGTCTGGGATAAGGGCTCATTCCCCGATAGGAGGCGTGCAGGAGGCAGCCATTCGCGTTTTTTTCCCTCCCTTTCTAAAAATCAATAAAAACATATTTTCTGAACGTTTACTATGCACTGACCTGTAATTTTTTCGTGTTCGCTGGTTATCTTAAATACATTATTACCACAATGTCGTCAAAGGTTATTGGTGGTTAAAATTTCTATCTTACATGGTATTTTAAAACAGAAGTTTTTTTTTATCTATAGCGCAAACTGAGAAGTGAGAAACCCCCTATGATTTAATAGCACGGACCTTACTTAAGTATTAGTGATTTTTCAGCAAATAACTAATACTGTGGGTTTGTGTTTTATTTTCAGTAAAAGATGGTTAACTTGCCATCTTAAAAGAGCAGGGAGGTTCCAGCTTGCAGAAACCAGAAATAAAAAAGATCAGTGAGCCGAAACCGGTTTGGCTCAGTGGATTGAGCGTCGGCCTGCAGACTGAAGGGTCCCAGGTTGGATTCCGGTCAAGGGCATGTATCCTGGTTGTAGGCACATCCCCAGTGGGGGGCGTGCAAAAGGCGGCTGTTCGATGTCTCTCTCTCATGGATGTTTCTAACTCTCTATCCCTCTCCCTTCCTCTCTGTAAAAATCAATAAAATATATTTAAAAAAAAAAAAAAGATCAGGGATTTGGGGCAAGGGTGGAGGATTGGGAGGGAAGGGAGAAGGGATGAAAGGCAGAACGCAAAGTGCAAAGTATTTTTAACCTAGAAGCATAAATGTTATATAACACGGTTGCAAGGATACCTGTAAAATCTCACTGGCACTGGCGCTCAGCACCACACAATGCATGCAGATCGGAAAGCAAAGCCCCCCCGGCGAGCTGAACCCCACCTTTCACCAGTCCTCGGAAGCCCGCCGAGCACCCTCGGTGCTTCCTGTTCCGCATCGTGGCCGGGCGTGTCACGGTCGCCCTGGAACCCCGCCCCTGCGACCTCAATGAGGCGGAAAAAACCCGCGTTGCCCCGCCCCGCCCGCCCGCCCTGCTTGCACGTCTGGCACTGGGGCTGCGGGAGCCCGCGGGCCGTGCAGGCGGAGCTGGCCGGCCTGCGACCCCGGGGAGCGCAGCACACACAGGCCGGGCTCCTTCCGCAGCCTCAGCAATAGATGCAAAGAAAAGCAACACCCACGCGTGGCTGCACCCGCCGCAACGACCGGTCCCCGGGGCATCCTTAATGTCTTCTAGACCGAGTCCTCAGTACTGTCGCCCATCGGAACCCCTGGGGAGTCGCTGCAAACGGGGGGAGGCCTGGGACAAGAGCCACACCCCAGAAAAGCGTGGCGAGCGCACGGAGAGAAGTCACTTGCGCGCACGGAAAGCCCACTAGGACGCGAGACTGCCTCCGGCCAGGCCGGGACACGGCGGGCTCGATCCCCCTGACCTCGCCAGGCAGCCTCGGACGGAGGCTTGGTGATCCTTTCTTTGATGCGCCGCCTCGGCTCCGCCCGGAGCGGTGGGCTCCCGAGGGCGGTGCGCTCTGGCCTCATTGTGGCGTGGTCCCCGGGATTGCTGGCTCCCTCTGGAGCGGATCTCGGGAAGCCAGCTGCTCTGGCCTCATTGTGGCGTGGTCCCTCGGATTGCTGGCTCCCTCTGCCTTCCGCCCTCTAGACCGAGCTCCTGGAGGACCGACAGACACTGTGTCTTTCGTCTTGGACTTCAGGGCCTGGCCAAGGGCCTTCAAGAAAAGTGGGGTGACTAACTAAGACAGTCACAGTGACTATTCTGAGGTTTCTTTCTGTTGTCCTTTAACTCGCGTTACTAATGTGGTAACAGTAGAGCATAGCCCCATCTACTCTTCAAGTTCTCTCACATTCGTTACCTCAAATAATTTGAAATAATCCTCAAAATAAGCCTCACTATAAGTCAGCCGGACAATCACTTGCCCCCGTTACAAGAAGTAAACTGCAGGCCAGAGCAGTCATTCAGAGAGTCTTCCAACCAACCAGGGCCGGCATGGTTTTGCAAATCCACGAGTGTAGTTAATGTACTGAGATGTGATATGAGAAAATCATGTAGAGAAAGCAACCAGCGAAACGGCCGATATATGGTGAGTAAACAGTAAAAGGTAATTACTTTATTAATTAAGGATCTTGTAATATTTTCATATGTGTCCAGATGAACTATGTTAACATCACCAAACTGGGACAACCAGACTCTATATGCATATTGCTATGCAATAGGAAGTATGCAGCCTCACTTCTCATGTCTTCCCACGAACTGAACAAGAAAAGGGAAAAGAAAGGGAAACCCAGTTAAGCCTATAATGAACTAAAAGCTTAAAGAAATATAGTAACCAAGTGAGCATATTATGGTACACCACCAGAAAGCCGATCCAGAATGTGGGAAATTCTACAGACCAAATGACCCCGTTTCTAAATAGTGGTCAAGTAAAAAGTTGGTGTTAAGTCATCAGGGCCAAGTTGTGAAGCTCCAAGCCAGGTCCTTGATTGGCCTTTCTGACTCTTTAAGGAGCGGAGGGCCCAACAGCATGGCTACCAACAGGGTTTCCTGAGCCCAGCACCTGAGACCATAGATCACCGAGTTACTGGCCTGTTGTCTTTCCTCAGTTCATATCATAGTCTCCCATGATTTTGAAGCCTGGGAAGTTTGCCAATAGGAGACTAGACATAGAAGTATTTTACTCATTGTGTTTGTTCTGGATGCATTAGCAGAGTCTCAAATCATTTTTAATATGTTTTATTGATTTTTTACAGAGAGGAAGGGAGAGGGATAGAGAGGCGGAAACATCGATGAGAGAGAAAAAGCATCAGTCAGCTGCCTCCTACACATCCCCTACTGGGTACATGCCCGCAACCAAGGTGCATGCCCTTAATCGGAATTGAACCTGGGACCCTTCAGTTCGCAGGCCGACGCTCTATTCACTGAGCCAAACCAGTTAAGGATGAAATCTTTTTTTTTTTTTCAATTAAGGGGAGGGGGAAAAAAGAGAAAGGAGAGAGACAGAGAGAGATAGAAGAAGGGAAAGGCAGGGAAGGGAGAGAGGGAGGAAGGGAGGGAGGGAGGGAGATGGTTTGGTGGGAACATTTGCATACACCACTAAGATTGCTCTGAAGAAATTAGCTGGTTTCCCGCTATACCTACTGTCTTAGCCCCTCCTTAGGACATTTTTTGGGGGGTAAGAACAGGCAATGGCTGGGATAACTCTGCATATTTTGAGTTAAACTTATCTTTATCTCCAGGATAAATTATACTTTGCTTTTATCTGAAACATAATCTAAAAGGTAGGGTGTCTCAAAGTATCTAATTGTCACTCAGAAATACTAAAACTGATGAGGCAAGAGAACTAACTAGACGAAGGCGGATCACTTCTTGAAGGAATAGGACTATCTCTGTTCCCAGCAGATGGCGCAAGCTGCCCTCTGCTGTGATGAGACCTGGCATTGTGACCAGTACAGCATCCAGAAGGTTTCCTCTTCATATGGTGACTGGCCAGGTCAGGGGCTACGTTAGGAAAGAAATTGTTCGGTGGGATTCCGGGAGATGCTAAGTAGGAAAGACAAAATCTGGAGGCTTGTTAATGTATTACTCATGTTAAACTGTTTAAAAACGTACATTGACCTCAACAATAACATTATTTCGTCCACGTTATTTGGGGCTTTGAAAAAAAATTAAGAACTCTTCCAGGACAGAGTTTCAGGTTAAGTCCTAAAGGACAACTGAGTACCGAGAATTCGAATGCCTGAAAACATTTTTATTATCTGGTGGGATAACTGGTGAAGGGCTCATAATGGACAAAGCTTTCCTGTAACAAAGAGTAACCCAATTCTGGCCCCCTCTGGTTTGGCTCAGCAGATGGAGTATTGGCCCACAGACTGAAGGGTCCTGAGTTCGATTCTGGACTTGTAGGCTGGATCCCCCATCCAGTCGGAGCACGTGCGGGAAGCAAGCAATCAATGTCTCTCTCGCATCCATGTTTCTCTCTGTGTCTCTATCCCCCTCCCTTCCACTCTCTCTAAGGATCCATGGGAAAATATCCTGGGGTGAGAATTAACAACAACAAAGATAAACCAATTCTGAAAGAAACCACGGAAAGGGGAACATTGATTAGAAATTATTGAGATGTTTCTGCTGATCTCCAATAAATGTAGTTACTTACAGGTAATATAGTGCTCTTACTCGCATCTTGAGCTCTAGGTCAGCCAGCGTCACCAGCCTTTCAACCTCACGGACCACCAGTGGTCTAGGGACCACAGTTTGGTGACCGTGGCTCTAAGCTATGCCTTTTTTACGAGCAAGCAAACAATAGGACTGTACATTTCTGGGAAAGAGGTGAGCCTCGTTGGGAAGGGAGGAAACATAACAGGTTATCCTTGTGATCATCTTCACAATCTGGGACAGAAAATAGAACCTGATTAATTAAGGCTTCTTAGGTTTCCAAAGAAACAAGAGTTTGGAATGTCCAGGTCAGTGACTGATTCCCAGTGACCAGCTGCCTGCCAGCACCTGCTGTCTCCTTCCCTCACCCCCATTGATATTTGAACTCTGCAGACCACTCTTACTGTCTGTCTGCCACTAACACTTATTTGATTATTTTTAAATATATTTTATTGATTTTTTACAGAGAGGAAGGAAGAGGGACAGAGAGTCAGAAACATCGATGAGAGAGAAACATCAAGCAGCCGCCTCCTGCACACCCCCTACTGGGGATGTGCCCGCAACCAAGGTACATGCCCTTGACCGGAATCAAACCTGAGACCTTTCAGTCCACAGGCCGACGCTCTATCCACTGAGCCAAACCAGTTAGGACTTAAAAGTATTTTAAAATATAAAAGTAATAAAAGTAAATAGGAAAACATTGGAAGGTATAAAAGAGACATTACCCATGACTGAGTAGATAATGTCAGCACATAGTTCTGACAAAGAGCTTGTGTCCAGAATATGCAAGGAATTTCTGCAAATTAATTTTTTTAAATACATTTTATTGATTTTTTTACAGAGAGGAATGGAGAGGAACAGAGAGTCAGAAACATCGATGAGAGAGAGACATCGATCAGCTGCCTCCTGCAAACACCCTACAGGGGATGTGCCCGAAACCAAGGTACATGTCCTTGACCGGAATGGAACCTGGGACCTTTCAGTCCGCAGGCCGATGCTCTATCCACTGAGCCAAACCGGTTTGGGCCTGCAAATTAATTTTTAAAAACAATAAAAAGACCCACTGGAGTGGCTCAGTGGTTGAGCGTCAACCTATGAACTGTTCTGGGCTGAAAACAATGTTCTGGGCTGTAAACATTGCACAGCTCCTCCGTTGCCCCAGGAGGCAGGTGCGTTAAGACAGAGGAAGATGGAGTCGGTCACTGAACAATGGGTCGGTTGGAGTTTTCAGGGAGAAGGTGGTTCATGCTCTGGCCAAGCGTGCGCAGGTGTTGTACCTGTGCCCTGAGTTTCTTGGAAACGGCTGAAATAACTTTTGTAACCTTTAGATTGTCATTGTAAGAGTCTAACTCCCTCCTGTGATTTCTGAGTATAAATGTGCTGTAACACCTATGGTCTGCACTGCAGTTCAGCCTTTGCCGCGGTGAAGTGCTGCAACTGTAGTCACTGGCCAGCTTAATAAAGGCTCATACATTTTGATCTCTGTCTCTGGTGGTCGTCTCTTGTGGGTTGTCCCACAACCAGGAGGTCATGGTTCGATTCTCCAACAGGCACATGCCCAGGGTTGCAGGCTCAATCCCCAGTAGGGGATGTGCAGGAGGCAGCTGATCAATGGTTCTCTCATCAATGATCTCTCTCTCTCTCTCTCTTTTTCTCCTCCCCCCACCCCTTTTGTCTCTGAAATCAATAAAACAATTTTAAAAAACAACAAAAAGAAAAATGGTTAAGAGATTTGGACATTTCACCGGATTATACTCAAATGGAAGGTCTTGGTTTTGTTAGTAATCAGCTATAAATGAAAACCGTAATGCATGCAATGGATTAAAGTTAAGTCCACAAATTCCTTGATACAGTATGTCTTCCGACTCAAAAGTTTGCTTTCTGCAGTTTCTGTTACCCACAATCAACTGTGACCCAAAAGTATTAAATGGAAAAGTCTAGAAATCAACTATTTATAAGTTTTAAATTGTGCACCATGTTGAGTAGTGTGACAAAATCTCAGGCCTTGTAACTCTGTCCTACCTGGGGCAAGACTCATCCTCTTTTCCAGTGTGTCCAGGCTCTCCGTAGGCTCCTCGCCCTTTAGTCACTGGGTAGCCTATTTGGTTATCAGATCGACTGTCTGTATAGCAGTGCTTGTGTTCATGGAACTCTTATTTTAATTCACTGTGGCCCAAAGGAGAAGAGTAGTGATATGCCAGGAGAAACCATCAAGTGCTTCCTTTAAATGAAAAGGTGAGTGCAGTATGTTATTTTAAGAGAGATCACATTTGCCGAGACCGGTTTGGCTCAGTGGATAGAGCGTCGGCCTGTGGACTGGGGGGCATGTACCTTGCTTGCGGGCACATCTCCAGTGTGGGGCATGCAGGAGGTGGCTAATCAATGTCTCTCTCTCATCGATGTTTCTGACTTTCTATCCCTCTCCCTTCCTCTCTGTAAAAAATCAGTAAAATATATTTTTTTAAAAGAGAGAGAGAGATCACATTCACATAACTTTTATTACAGTATCCTATCTAATAAAGAGGGAATATGCTAATTGACTGCCATTCCCTCAATGATGGTAGCACCCACAGCCACAAGATGGCAGCACCCAGTCCCCACAGCCCCGCCAGGGTGGCAGGCACGCTGCACGGCCAGGCCCACCAACAGGTGGGTCCAGCTGCTCTGTGTACCTGCCTCGAGTCCCCCAACCCCTGCGCCCCTCACCCTCCCAGGGCCATCCTGAGACACAGGCAAGCCTTGAGTAGCAGCTGCCCAGCCACCCAGGGCCACCCAAGGCCCAGGTAACCAGGACCGGCCAAGGCTTGCACTACCAGCAGTGGCAGCAGAGGTGTGATAGGGCATCGGGTTCCCCAGATCACTGGGTGTCCTCCCTCCCCTGAGGGCTCCCAGACCATGAGAGGGGGTAGGTCAGACTGAGGGACCTGCCCACCCCTTCCAGTGTATGAATTTTCATGCACCAGGCCTCTAGTATTGTTAAAATTGTTCTATATTATTATTTATTGTTGTTAATTTCTTACTGTGCCCAATTTACAAATTTAACTTTATCATAGGTATACAGTGGTACCTCGAGATGCAAGTTTAATTCGTTCCGTAACCTTGAGGCATAGGAAACTATGAGATGCTTGAGTCCCGGTAAACTGGTGGGTCGTGTGCAGCCGGCCAATCCATGAGATTACTCCTATCTCAAATGTTGCTCATATTTCAAAGCAAAAATCGCTCGCTCAATGGCTCATATCTTAAAAATCTCGTATGTTAGGGAACTCATATCTCAAGGTACCACTGTACAGGTATAGGAACAAAACATGGTACAGTATACACAGGGTTAGGTATGATTCGTGGCTTCAGGCATCCACTGGGGTCTTGGAACATGTCCCCCAGGAATGAGGGGGGGAACTACTATAGACTTCTCTCTTCAAAACATGGAGCCTAACTCCACCCCCCTCCTTCGTGGATGGTCTGGGAGCAGACACTGGCTACCACAGCGAGAGTAAAGCAGAGGAAGCCTGAGGTTTCTGTGACTCGGCTGGCCAAGCCCAATAGCTTTCCCTCACTCCCACTCTGGGATCACTCAGGCACCGTTCCAGGAGGCAAGGAACTGAGGCCTCCTGCCAAGAGCTGAGAGAGTGAAAGACCCTGAGCAAAACCACCCTGCTAAGTCACTCCCAAAGAACCAGTGGCTCACAGAAAACCGGAGATAGGGACATTTTTAAGCCACCAAACTTGGGGCTAATTTGTTATTCAGAAACAAATGTGATACAATGAGATACTACCACACATACAGCAAAATAGCCAACATTTAAAAGTTTACATGTCGCCAAAACCAGTTTGGCTCAGTGGATAGATCGTCAGCCTGTGGACTGAAGGGACCCAGGTTCGATTCTGGTCTAGGGCATGTACCTTGGTTGCGGGCACATCCCCAGGGGTGGGTGTGCAGGAGGTGGCTGATCAATGTTTCTTTCTCATCGATGTTTCTAACTCTCTATCCCTCTCCCTTCCGCTCTGTAAAAATTCAATAAAAAAAAAAAAGTTTACATGTCAAGAACTGTTTACAATGTGGGCACTGGAAGCACTCATTCCATCGCTGGTGGGTGTGTAATTGGTACAGCCATTCTGTAAAACCATACGGTACGATCTAATGAAGCTGAATATCTACATACCCTATGTGGCAAGCATTCCCCTTCCAAGAAATGCATCCACGTAGGCATCAGAACTCATGTGCAAGAACATTCACAGCAAGTCTAAATATTTACTCACAGTAGCTGGGTAAATGAATGGTGGCATGTCCCCACAGGGAAGAGCTGAACAGCAGTGGAAATTCATGAACCTTAGCTACATGTGATACCACAGCAGTCTCACTGATGTGATGAGTGAAAGAAGCCAGACACAAGAGAGTTAACCCTGAGTAACTCTCCGGTCAGGAGCTAACAAACAACGCAAAACCAAACCAGTGATTCCTGCAGAGAGAATGTAACATAAAGAATGTCTAACTAAGCCGAAATCGGTTTGGCTCAGTGGATAGAGCGTCGGCCTGCAGACTGAAGGGTCCCAGGTTCGATCCCAGTCAAGGGCATGCACCTTGGTTGCGGGCACATCCCCAGTGGGGAATGTGCAAGAGGCAGCTGATCGATGTTTCTCTCTCATCAATGTTTCTAACTCTCTATCCTTCTCCCTTCCTCTCTGTAAAAAAATTACATATATATATATATATATATATATATATATATATGAGAGAGAGCGAGAGAGAGAGAGAGCAGAGTGATATTTCCACACCCAGCTAAAATACTAATAAATAAATAAAAAGAATGGCTAACTAGGTATAACTATTTTAACTAGATGACTACAAGCCACAGAGAGGTCTAGGGAGGTAGATAATACCCGCCAGGTGGGGAACAAAGTGATAATGTTAGAATTCCAGACATTTAGAGGCTTAGAGGTGGGTGAGGTCTCTTTGTGGAACGCTGCCCTCACTGGTGGGCCCAGCTCTCTGCTGTGGGGCCTGGCAGCTTGGGATGCACGGAGGCTGGCTCCACACGTCTCAGGAAGTCACAGACCCACTCAGCACAGCTGCGGAAAGGCATGGCCACCGGTTGAGAAGTGGGGGGTAAGGTGGGGGTGGAGATGGGGAAGAAGCGTGGCTAGAGAGAAAAGGGAGCCAACAGGAAGCTAGCAGGAAGAAGCAAGTCCCTTCCTTCTCCTTCTAAAGGCAGATTCTCTCCAGATTCTCTGGGCGAGGTTAGGGGAGCAGATGGCACAAAAACGGGGCTGGTGGACTCTCACTCCTGCCCTCACCCCGAGGTAGGGACTAGTCGACCAGTGGGTGTGAGCGGAGAAGCTATTGCTCGATGGCTGGCACGAAGAGCAAATAGGCAACATTCAAAAGCCAAGTACGTACATGACTATGTGGTGTGACTATTGGGATAATAATTGCCCGACGGGGAGGGGCACCAGGGGCGCTTCCGGTGTACGTGACATTGTGTGTGTTAACCTGGGTAATGGTTACACTGACGCGGGGAGATAGCCCGCGGTCAGCTCCCGGCCTCCGGGTTACAGATGGCAACAGAGATTCCCGGAGCTTTGATTCGGCGTAACCCAGCCAGTACGTACTGAAATCTTATCTACACGAGAAAGCAGGCCTCTTCTTGGACCACTTCCCGGATTCCTTTTCCCCATTGATCTCTTTCTTTCTCTGAAGTCCCAGACACATGGTCATCTGATTTCACAGGGAGCCCCGAGCTGTTTAGAATCTTCCGTGGCGTGTCTGACATCACACGTGCTAGTGCTCGTGTTTGTGTGTCCAACTAGATGATCAACCTGAGGACCAAAAACCCAATTTTATTACTATTTTAATACCCAAACATGACGGAGCTAAGGGCGATCAAGGAGTCCATAGATATCTGTTACCTGATGATCGGCTTCAAAATAAACAACTGTAAAACTCATGCATTAAAACAGCTCCTCTTTTGACACCAGATAACAGATGAACATATGAAATAGATCATTTTGTTGAATTTCTTTATTAACAAGGGGAAGGCCAAAAGATGACCCAAGTAAAAGCATATACTCTTCAAGGGAAAAAAAAATAATCTTTTTATTAAAAATTCTATTTTCTTAAACCCTCCCCCCCGCCAGAAAAAAAAAAATCTGTTTTCTCCTTTATCTTTAAAATGAAACGCCTCCGCTGATCTTCAGACTCAGGAACAAACACCAGGCTGGGCAGGGCGCAGGCTCTGGTTTGCACTGGCGACCTTTGCCCCACTTCAGATCGCGCCTGGACAGGTCAACAAAGAAGTCCACTGACCCTCTGTCTCCACTCCGCTCCAGGCTCGCGCTGGAGCCGGCCTGCATCGCCTTTTGTAAAAAGCAGCACTGTGTATGACTCTCCGCTCGTCAGCCGGGCTATTTTTATTCATCTGCACCCTCACAAGGACATTTTTTCCACTGATTTTTAGAGACCGTAAAAGGGAGGAAGGGAGGGGGAAAGGGACACATCCATGTGATTCTCACATCGATTGGTTGCCTCCTGCAGGCTCTCCAATCGGGGCAGAGATCAAACCTGCAACCCAAGGCGTGCTCCAGACCAGAATGGAACCTGAGACCCTTGGAGGGGGAGTGGGAACTGGGGAGGCTCTAACCTCTGAGCAACAGGGGCCAGGTGTCAGCCAGGCTATTTCTCAATCTCCCCTCCTGAAGAACCCCAAATAAAAGTAGCAGGCGTGGGCCGTAGCCCAGCTCTTGTCTGCCCCTTGCTATTCTGTGGCAGGGAGAGGACCGTACACCTCATACACCCCAGGCTGAGGGTGAGGGGGTGCAGGTACCACCCCAGATCTTGGGGAGACGATGCCCCTAGACTTCCTTGGGAGAGACCGCCCTGGAGAGGCGTCCTCCACCAGGCCCAGCTCTCTTCCTCCCAGAGCTGGCCCTGCTGCCCGCCTAGCAGGCTCCCCCAGGGAAAGGCTGCCCTCTTCCCTCTGGAGCCCCTGGCTGTCCCCTTTCCCAGCACTGACAGTGGCCTGGTGCCCTCCTTTGGGCCAAACGGCCTAGAGGTTTACTGGTTAGTGGCCAAGAGCCCAAAAGCTTTCCCCCAATCTGTTCCCCATGGGGGCGGGGTGTGTCAGCTGCTGGCTTGGACTGTGGTGGCCCTGGGCCCTTCTCCTCTGCAGCTGTCTTGGACAGCCCACCCCTGGGACAAGCTCTGTGGTTCTCAGGAAGAACTTTGCAGCCGTTCCCTC
>PVJN01024460.1:0-31122 GCA_004026805.1 Lasiurus borealis | reverse complement strand
AATAATAATAATAATAGTTCTTATCAAAGGAGTCATCAGAAATCTACTTTTCCCACATTTTTATAACAATATTAATTTCTGGAAGCCAATTCCAGCATGTCAGCAGGGCTGAATCATCTGGGAATGGCTAAAGGGATTTCCCCAAACCTGAAAAGAATGCATAAAACCATTGCTGGCTGCCAGACAGCTCAGGGCCACTGAATCTACATGTTATTGCCTCCTACTGGCCAAACACCTGAACAGCCAGAGGCAGTTTCTCCACAACCTGATAATCGGACAATGGATTCTGGATAGTAGCCCTATCCTTTGATGTGTATATCTTCACCTTGCCTTAGGACAAACTGTGTTAATAAAAAGCAAGGGGTCCTGAGACAAGGAGAACTTAGCTCCTTTCGCTAAGTCTTCTCTGACTCGCCACGATGCCTTCCAAAATTATGTTTCATCTCTGGACTCTTGGTTAATTTATACACAGCCCCTTCTCCAGATTGCTGAAACCTTCTAGATGCTGGATCAAGACCACCAGCATTAAATAATGAACATGCATTCATTTGTTTGTTCAAGAAATAAGTATCTACTGCTTGCCAATTTCTAGTCACAGAGACAAAATGTTCTCATAGTAAAACATTTAATATACATAAGTCTCAAGTGTTTTCACATCACCGATTTTATTGATCCTGAATGACCTTGCCAGGTAGGTATAGTGAATACTGAGACAATTTCACTAATGGGGCCATAATAATCTAAGACACTAAAAGACTTCAGTACCTTGCCCCACAATTCAAATCCTGTATGAATATAGCACATCTCCCAAAAGAGTTTCTTCAATGCCCAGTACACAGCGTCCCCAAGTTGTAGTCCCCCATAACAAAATTGTCAGTAGATATGCTTTTCTTATTTATTATTTCGGGGGCCCATGTCATCATACGCATTGTCCATTCCCAAACCTCAGGTTGTCTTTTATACTCGCCATTTCACACAGCCTACTTCCCTCCTCCTCCTCCATCAGTGCATATAATTGAGAACTGGGAGTTCGAGAAAGCTTACATTGAACAATTTCCTTAATCAAAAAGAGTTTCTTTCACTCTTATAATTTTCTGCTCATTGCTCCAGCTAGAGAATAATAAACACTTGATTACTTGTTCTTTTATGGCTGCAAGTATTGTCTGTCTCTAGAAAACAGGGCTGTTGGTACATTACATTTTTCAGAAGATTAGATCTATCACCTCATTACCTGGGGAGTATGCCTCCATCCATAATGTTTATCCCACAATCGTTCTTCTATGCTACCTACTTCAATTATCTCTCCTCTTATTGCTTGGCATGTATTGCCGGGATTACTAGGCCGTGAAATGTTCTTTTTCCTATAACTCAATCTCTGACATTTCCAAATATTCCTTGTGAGAGATAGCAAAAAGAAACACTTTATTGCTGCAGCAGATTTAATAAGATGTATGCTCTTAATTGCAACTTTTTTTTTAGCTAATTAAAGTAAAATTAGAATGCTTGTAACAGAGGTAAATGTCTAAATTGACTGCTGGATATTCACGACTTTTAAATGGTATCCTCTTAAAATTGTACTATTATTTGTTTATTCAAATCTATACGTATAGAGGTTGAATCCTGTTGCACCAAAACAATGAAGGTGGAAAAAGTAATTTTATCGTCCATTGTTGTCTTCCACACTCTGCCACAGTGATTTTAATTTCTGATTATAATTCATGAAGAATAAGGAAGAGATTTCGGGTTCTTACTAAATTTGTTTTCATTCGGTTTTACTTGGATAATGGAAATTGTATCCTTAAAGCACTAGCCCACAATTTCTGCACATTACAAAGTAAAGACACTCAATTGCGTGGAAACATTATTGGAAGGTATGTATGACTATTTTCACTCACGCTTGAACCCCATCATCAAAGATCAATTATGAATATTAAAAAGCCATTAGGTCACTCTCGCCAGTTTGGCTCAGTGGATAGAGCATCACCCTATGGGTGAAAGAGTTCGATTCTGGTCAAGGGCAAGTACCTTGATTTCAGGCTCCTCCCCAGCCTGGGCCATGGTCAGAAGCAACCGATGTGTTTCTCTCACATCGATGTCCCTCTCTGTCTCTCTCTCTCTCTTTCGCTCTGTAAAACCAATGGAAAAATATCATCAGGTGAGAATTTTAAAACAAGAAGATGAAGCAATTAGGTCAAACTGAATTTTGAATATGTTTTTAAAATGTAAATCATTCCTAATGGGGTTCTTGGCATTATAAACTTTGAATATGTGACTCTCAGTCTTATGGGTACTATATACAGTGGTACCTCAAGATACAAGTGCCCTAACATACGAGATTTTTTTGAGATATGAGCGGTCGAGCGAGCGATTTTTGCTTTGAAAAGAGCAACAGTTGAGATAGGAGTCATCGCGCGGATCGGCCAGCTGCACACGACCCACCAGTTTACCGCGACTCGAGTGTCACATCGTTTCCCATGCCTCAAGGTTACGGAACGAATCAAACTCGTATCTCGAGGTACCACTGTACTACATTATCATCCTTCTGGCTTATTTTGATGGCTACAAGCTTTCCTCCAAAATGTGTCTGGATGGTCAGCGACAAACAGAGAAACTCTAGCAGACAGAAGGCCACACTGCATAGGGATCAGGCTGCGCTCTCTCCTCTTCCCAGACTTTCAAATGTCTGAAATGTCACGATCACTCCGACAATCACTTTTCAAAGAGCTTCGCTCTTATTTTCCCTTGGCATCTCTATGATTACAGTCCTTTTTATTTTTCCCCCAAATGTACCAATTTGAGTCTTTGAACTAAAGAAGAAGAAAGGAACCTGAGGCTTAATGCCGGAATGAGTAGCCTAGAGCAAAGCAGGCGCATGCCATCATTATTTCCTTAAGGCCTGGGGATAGGCATGCGTTCCAAACCCCCGTTTTATTTGTGGGTAAACCGATTTAACCTGAGGGAACTCTCTCCTGACAGAACACCTTCATTATTCGTTTAAACATCAGAAGTGGAACTTAGGTAAGTTTGAGTAGGACAAAAGGTAAAAACAACAACAACAACAAAAAAAAGACTAGTCCCTTTAAAAAAAAAAAAAGGAATCCATCTTCCAGCTGAGAGTATTTACATGGGAACAGGTAGATCTACAGGTGCAAATTTAATACGCTCATTTTCATGTTCACAAACTGACCCTGGCTACGTGGAAAATGAAGAGAGACGGATGCTAAGCCATTAGTGACTGTATTCTGTGGGTGTATTCTTGCTAATCCCCACGAGGCACCCAGCCTGTTATGAGAAACATGAATCACCCGTGGAAAGAGATAATCCATTTGCTTCCAAAGGCTTGCTAGCGAAGAGACACACATGTGCCCCCCTCCCCACACACAATGATGTGCTCCGTCCGAAAGGTGATGAAAAATAAAGTGCTCTTCAACACTCTGTTACCAAAATGAGCGTGCTCCAGTGACCAGATTTCATTCCCCCGTTCTACAAAGAACGCATGCACAAGCCGGAGTGCAGGTAGCTGCACTGAGTTCCGTTTCATCCCAGCAGCTCAGTTTTTATTGCTTTTAAAACATCCTTTTGTATTAGTTCTTGAAATAGGAAGGGAAATGTAAGGAAATTGTTTTTCTTGACTGCCGGAAAGGAAGGCAGAAGGAAAGGTTGACGTGAGCTTTCAAAACCACCCCTAACTTGCAGTTCCTGTCTGGGCATGGAGTTTGGAGGTTGCATCCCCTCACTTACAATCATAAGGAGACAGACAAACAGGAAATCAATGGCTTTGCTAAATCAGAAAACTAGAGAAACAGAGGAAACCCCAACCAGAAAGACAAGCAGATCCTCAGAGTCACAACCCAGGCCCGCCTACCTGCAGGGAATCCGCTGGACCAATGCACAGGCCACAACGTTAAGTTTCTGGTTTTGATGAGCCGGACCAGGACGCTGTGGGGACTTCCTGGGAGTGAGACATCCCAGGGCCTGGCAGTCGTAAAGAGGCCCTCACCTACTACAGGTTCGACCACCGTGGAGCCCAGGGATTCTCAGCGCCAAGATGTGAAAGAGATTCACCTGTGGGTGTGGCGGGAGCCTCAGCACAGCCGTTGTGAATTAAAGCAGAGCCTTCTCCATGGCAAACGCCTCCTCTCTGAAAGGAGACGCCTCTTCAGGGCCTTCCTGTCCCGGCTTTGGGAAGAGAGTTTCCTCTCACTCCAGCCTGCGCTGGCCTCACAGTCTCACCCATGGGGGAAAAACAAAACAAGGCTCCACCCAAGTGGCTCGGTGGTTGAGCATCAAGCTATGAACCAGCAAGTCACGGCTCAATTTCCAGTCAGGGCCCATGCCCAGGTGGCAGGAAGCAGCCGGTCAATGATTCTCTCACATCATCGATGCTTCTCTCTCTCTCTCCCTCTCACTTCTTCTCTGAAATCATCAAAAATATATTAAAAAAAAAGAAAAGAACAAAAAAAGAGGGGTTGGGCCTTCAAGGAAGTAATGATGGGAGGCCACATCCCTGAGACAGAGTCCCTGTAAACAGAGGCTGCATTGGAACATTACCATCACCGGAACAGGAACCTAACAGCATAACAGTAATGAATTGTATCTGAAAGACCTAGAAGGTCTACCAGGAGTACTTCAGGAAGCCTCAAATCCAGAGAGGAGATTAAACAAAGGACCATTAGTGTAAGGTTGCAAAAATCAGGATTGGGCCGGAGTTAACACAGCTCAGCTTAAAATCATATCCCCCAGTTTCAGTCTCAGGGTTGAGAACAGAGTGAAAACTCCCAGGGTGCCGTAACCCAGGTGCAGGCTGATAATCTTGTGTAGCAAGACAGCCTGTAGCAAAATTGCAACAGGAGACATGGTCCTGATGTCTCCAGAAGCTAGCCCAGAGATAACCACCAGTCGCATTCTGTTATCGTAACCCCATGGTAACTAAAAATATGGAGAGTGCCGTTAATCTTATGTAAAGGTCACCGGGTTCTCAGGAAAAACCACTAATGTGCTGATCTGGTAGAAGTCTTTGTTTCCAGACTACTATAAAAATACCCTGTAACTTGGTTCGGGGCTCTCAGCCTCTGCTCTGCTTTCAGAGTACGTTGTGAGCCCCAGCATGCTGGTGAAGAAACCCTTTGCTGTTTGCATGAGAACGTCTCTTGGAGGCTTCCTTTGAGTGGCGAGCGTTTCGACCCTAACATTAGGAATTTGAAGCCTCTGACCTACAGACATGAGCTACCACACACCATAGCTCTAACAAACATCTGAGTGCAAGTCATAGCCAAAGTAACATAAATCTCCACTCTGATGTCCTCCCATTTTTTAAAATACAGTTTATTGATTTTTCACAGAGAGGAAAGGAGGGAGAGAGAGAAGAGAGAAACATCAATCAGCCTCCTCCTGCATGCCCCCTACTGCAGTTGTGCCTGCAAGCAAGGTACATGCCCCCAACCGGAATCGAACCTGGCACCTTTCAGTCCGCAGGCCGACGCTCTATCCACTGAGCCAAACCGGTCTCGGCTAATTCTATTCTTATCCTAGCATATAGAATAAAAGGGTAATTTGCAAATTGACTGACCGGTGGAAGAACCAGCCGCTATGACATGCAATGAGACCAGGGGACAGACGCTCAATGCAGGAGCTGACCCCTATTGGCCAGTGCCCTCCCACAGGGCCCGCCTCCGCAGCCGTGCTAATGATGTGGGACCTCCCCTGAAGGCTCCCAGACCGTAAATGGGCGCAGCCAGGCTGAGGAGCATCCCCAGCCTCAGTGCACAAATGCCATGCACAGAGCCCTTACTTACTTGATATTTTAGAAAAAATATAGAAATGAGAAGTCATGTCAAAATTCAAAAAGATATGAATTATGAAGAGAAAGAGCAATAATTGGAACCAGACTCGTGTGTAGGTATTACCAGAAAGGGAATTTCAAACGACTATGATTAATACGTGAAGGGCACTAAAGGAATAGAGAACATGAAAGAACAGATGGCCACTGTAAGCAGAAGGACGGAGGTTCTAAGAGAGTCAAAAGGAAAAGCTAGAAATCAGACACACTGCAGCAGAAATAATCATACCTTTGATGGGCTCATCCGTGGACATGTAGGCGAGGGAAAAAAATCAGTGAGTTCAGTAATGGGACCATTTAAACTTCACAAAATGAAATTAAAAGGAAAGAAACAACACAGCACGTTAAATGAACAACACAAGAAAGAACACCCAAGAATGTGGGGTGATTTCCAAAGATGTAATCAGAATGCCAGAGGAGAGAGAGAGAGAACGGAGCAAAAGAAATATTTGACTAGATAATGGTCACTTTTCCAAAATGAATGACACACAACAAGCCACCGTTTGAGGATGCACAGAAAGTACCAGAGAGCATCACTACTGAAACTCACCAGCAAAAGCCTAAACCAATCATATTCCAAGGACAGGAAAGGAAAGAGGAAGTCGTGAATGAACTCGCAGGTAGAAGCTGAGGACCACCTGACTTATAGAAGAGCATAATCAATTACAGACGAGGTCTCAGGAACCATGCAAGAATGAAACAGTGGCCAAAACCGGTGTGGCTCAGTGGATAGAGCATCAGCCTGCGGACTGAAAGGTCCCAGGTTCGATTCCGGTCAAGGGCATGTATCCTGGTTGTGGGCACGTCCCCAGTAGGGGGCGTGCAGGAGGCGGCTGATTGATGTCTCTCTCTCATGGATGTTTCTAACTCTCTATCCCTCTCCATTCCTCTCTGTAAAAAATAAATAAAATATATTAAAAAAAAAGAATGAAACAGTGGAGTTAATTACTTAAAATGTTTAAAAAACACCCCCAGTAGAATCTCTACCGGCACACCCCAGAGATGTGCAGTGCGGTCTGATTCCATTGCAATCAAGTATCACCACAGAGTGAGCGCTAATGTGTTGTTACTATTGGAATGTCTTGCCTTCAATCTGTAGGGCACTTGAAATAACCGTTTATCAATTAACCATCAAATTATAAACCAACAAGTAAACTAGCAGACAAACAAAACCTAATGTATTCTGTTTCGTCTTCACTTGGTTAGATCTTGGGGAAACCTTCCCAAATTTGTTTTTGTGGTTCCTTTATTAAAAATATATATTTTATTGATCTTTAATAGAGAGAAAGGGAGAGGGAGAGAGAATTAGAGACATGGATGAGACAGAAACATCAATCGGCTGCCTCCTGCACACCCCCTACTGGGGATGTGCCTGCAACCAAGGTACATGCCCTTGACCAGAATTAAACCTGGGACCCTTGAGTCTGCAGGCCAATGCTCTATCCACCGAGCCAAATTGGTCACGGCTGTTTTTGTGGTTATGTTTGTTGTTTTAGTAAATATCTCAGGTATTACTTAAATAGGTATTGTGTGTTGGTTTAATAACATCCACATATCCCTACTGGACAACACTTCCTGATGCCAAAGTCAATGTCATTTGATGTCCAGTGACCAACATGTGCTAGCAGCCTGATATATGTACAAGTGGAATCGGTCTAGTACAGCCTCTGAGATATAAGAGACGATCGGTGTTCTATCACACAATCTGCTCCCCTGGACCCGGTGACCCCAGTATTAGATACTTTGACCCAATCCATCGGCAAGGTCTCACTTTCAACGTCAAGACACTAACTTAGATGAGTCACTCACTTCCTGTCTCTCTTGTCTAAACTCAAAGGAACGATGTGTTCACAGTCAAACGTCCCTCCATTAAATCAAAGAGAGAAGGCAGGCTCGGAGGGAGAATTCTCAACAGTGTGTGTGTGTGGTTTTTTTGTTTTTTTTTTTGCATTTCTTTTCTAAATGTATGTCCCATGTACAGCAGGCTTCATCTTGCTGAATGTTCCAAAAAAACGATGCTAATTCAACAACAAATGAAGACAGCAGAAGGGATGAACAGAACATTAATTTCCCCTGCCCAAGGCTTTTAATAAACTCTTCACAGTCTTTTAGTAACACAGAGATATTAATGAATATTTTATCCATTATTTTACCCAACCACAAGAAAAGAACCGTTGGAAATTCAAAATCCCCTCAACCCTCCACGCCCCTCCCCCCCCCAAGAAAATCACCATAATTGCCATGCCCTGCTCTACAAAGCGACACCATTTTTTGTGTTATTTGCTCTCATCTTGCTTTCCGCTCGCTGGGGGAGAATTTGTGAGCTCACTGATGGTAACAGAGACTCTGCTCACTGGAGCGGGGAGCCAATACAGACCCCCGAGCTGTGCCTACTAGTCTTTGTTCTGCTGACGAGCCAGAGTCTACACCTGTGAAAGAATGAGTCCAATCTAACAACATCTCTGCATTTTCCTCAGAAAGAAAGACGACATTGACAGCAGGTTCATGGATGGAAGAAGCTGCGGAGAACCGTCCCTGGCAGCCACTGTGTGTCCCCATCACAAGGTGCCCAGAGAGGTGACTCACCCTTTCTCTAAGGCCTCCCAACAGGTATAGCATGGGTTTCCTAAAACTATACATCCTAGCCCTGACCGGTTTGGCTCAGTGGAGAGACCATCAGCCTGCGGACTGAAAGGTCCGGTCAAGGGCATGTACCTTGGTTGCGGGTACATCCCCAATAGGGGGCACACAAGAGGCAGCTCATCGATGATTCTCTCTCGTCGATGTTTTTCTCTATCCCTCTCCCTTCCTCTCTGTAAAAAAAATCAATTATATATATATGTGTGTGTGTGTGTGTGTGTGTGTGTGTGTGTGTGTGTGTGTATTTTTTTTAAACCTATATATCCTATACAATTCACTGGGTCAGAGACAGGTGTCCTTTTGAGTCTTTGTCGGAACCTCCAGAGGATACAGAGTTTTGCCGAGTTGACTGATGTGAAGGCCACAGGAAGGGAAGGGATAGGCCAGACCCTGGCAGCTTCTGGGCAGGCAGAGGCCCTGGCAAGAGGTGTTATGGGGCCGAGGCCGGTTTGGCTCAGTGGATAGAGCATCGGCCTGCGGACTGAAGGGTCCCAGGTTTGATTCTGGTCGGGGGCACGTACCTTGCTTGCGGGCACCTCTCCTGTGTGGGCGTGCAAGAGGCGGCTGATCGATGTCTCTCTCTGTCATCGATAATTCTAACTCTCTGTCTCTCTCCCTTCCTCTCTATAAAAAAATCAATAAAATATATTTAAAAAAAAAAGAGGTGCTATGGAGTCTGACAGGAAGCCACAGAGGAAGCAGCCAGTGCTGAAAGGTCAGGGACTATCCCTGTGGGAAGGAGAACCAGGTTCCTCAGAGCAGAAAAGGGAGAAGGTTGGTGCAAACCTTCTAATTCCAAGACAATCCGTTTACAAATATAACCTCCCCAGGCAAATTGTGTGAGAGAACACAGGCTGTGATATCTCAGAAGTTGTACGAGACCGATTCCACTTGTACATATATCAGGCTGTTGGTACATGTTGATCATTGGACATCAAATGACATTGACTTTGGCTTCGGGAAGCATTGTCCAGTAGGGATATGTGGATGTTTGTTAAACCAACACACAATACCTATTTAAGTAATACCTGAGATATTTATTAAAACAACAAACATACCCACAAACACAAATCCCTGAGATTATGCTTACTCTAAAAACCTAACCAAGTGAAGACAAAACAGAATATGTATTCAGAATGTACCACAATAAGGTACCACAGGAATGTGAATGGTGTAAAATAAAGGCAAGTGATGTAGAGAGATTCAGTTCAGGGCAGGGCAAACTTATCCCTATAAGTGTACATCCACAACTCAATCTAAATCCAAATCGAATTGGTATCTATCTGTGTTTTAAAAAAACAGACCTCGGCTAATAAATGTCTCAAGATTTTTACAGTTAAATTTACCAAATGTGCAGATATGTAAACATGTATAAAACACGTTTAATGGCTCTAGGTCAGTGGTTCTCAACCTTCCTAAGGCCGCGACCCTTGCATACAGTTCCTCATGGGGTGGTGACCTCCAACCATGAAATGTTGCTACTGTGATGCATCGTGATGTCAATATCTGCATTTTCCCATGGTCTTAGGCGACCCCTGGGAAAGGGTCGTTCGACCCCCGAAAGGGTCATTCGACCCCCAAAGGGATCACGACCCACAGGTTGAGAACCACTGCTCTAGATCCTCCCTCTCTGCGTATCATTTGAAACACGCTCAGCTATAACTGTCTCTGTGCTGTTGGTACTTCCAAGGTCCTCTCTCACTCTTCCCGGTGCTTCCTGCATCTCTGCTCAGGGAAACTGCCTGGCATGAAGGTCACCTGCCCCTTCCCTGTGTGTTTCACCCTCTCTCCTCAAGAGGTGCGTGTGAAGTAGGCAGACAAGAAGTAAGACATGGAGTTAAAACATCAAAAACAAAACAAAGCAAAATATATTGGATCCATTTATCCGTGACTCACAAATTCTAAAACCATGGCACTGGTTAGTCATTTTCAATCTTACTATTCTACCCCCCGGGGGGTCACTACTTTAACACACGCATTTGTGAGAATTAAAGGAAGCATCATAAACACACCCTGATTCTGCCTCACCTTGACCTCCTCTTTATAGAGTCTTCATTGTACATTGAGTCAGATATCAAACTATTTTTCATCTGTGGATAACATCTGAGGAAGGTCAAAGAAATATATATATATATTTTCATTTTTTTAAACAGGTTTTTCTTTCTAGTGTGTATAACTTATATCCTTTCACACATCCATCAAGGCCAGGATTGAAATCAACTTGACTAAAAGATGTAAAATCATAAACTTGAAAAAGAATTTATAGGATTTTAGAGGTGCAAATGGATGGAACATGTCAAGATGATTCTTGTGTACACAAGTTCCCCAGGGTTTCCATTATTTTTATCTTAAAAAAATAACCAACTTTGTAGTTTTAAAGAATCCCTCAAAAAATTTAGGACAAAGAGAATTCAATAGAGATCAATACATTCCAGTTAGATACTTAAGTAATTGGGCACAGACACTCAGCAAAGAATAGATATGATTCCCGAGTTGCATTCATTGAACTGCCCACAAAGAGAAAAAGGTTTGAAGTGCTGTTTGCGATGGGAATTGCCCAATTTTCTGCGAGCACTCGGCCGTTTATTCTAACATGTGATGTGGCGAATCAATTCATGAGGTGTCTGTGCGAGAGCGGTGCCCTCCAGTAGTCCTGTAGACGCAGAGACTATAAATCACACGAATTCTAAGATCCTGGTAGATTTTTCCCTTTCAAAAACAATAATAATTCTGCCCTGACTGGAAATTGAACTGTGAACTACTGATTCATAGGTTGACGCTCAACCACTCAGCCACACCAGCCGGGCAACTTATGAAATTTCTGATTAGAAATACTTGGGAAGGTTATGTCTGGAAATAAACCAATAAGGCGAAATATCACATCTATTTCACAGACTCTCGGTATTTCTCTTTTTTTAAATATATATTATTGATTTTTTACAGAGAGGAAAGGAGAGGGATAGAGAGTTAAAAACATCCATGAGAGAGAGACATCAATCAGCCGCCTCCTGCACGCCCCCAACTGGGGATGTGCCCCCAACCAGGATACATGCCCTTGACCAGAACTGAACCTGGGACCTTTCAGTCCGCAGGCCGACACTCCATCCACTGAGCCAAACCGGCTTTGGCAGACTCTCAGTATTTCTTTATGTCTCCTGATACAAGTATTAATGAATCAGGTAAGGCCGGGAGAAGAGCCACATGACCATGGAGATCATGGGAGGGACTACTGACCGGTCAAACCTCTGGTCTGGAGACTAGGCATGGGGTTCAACCTGAAAGAACGTACATATGTATCCACTGCACGCCGTGAAGAGATGATTGTGTGCATGTGCCTGTGTGTGAGGCAGAGTGAGGAGCAGGAGAGGAGGGGTCCCCAGGAGAACATTAACCCCCGATAGGTCCCACCTGCTCCGGGGTTAACTGGTGCCTCAGCAGTAAAGCCAGGCCAGTGAACGGTCTTCCTACATTGCAGAGGCTTTTGAAAATGATTCAACAGCAGCAGCAATTGAGACTGTTTTCAGAATGTAGAGGGGACAGTGGACATGTATAATCCCACCTCCCACTCCAGATTGCACGCATCCATACATTGCAGAGATCTCTGAAATTTCTATCCAGTTTCTTCAGCCATCAGAGTAGAGCCTCATGCTTTTACAGTCGCTGTCACCATGTTGGGGACACCGTACAATAACACTTGCAGGTGTGATGTGGAGAAGGTGCCTTCTGTTCACTCATAGATTTTATTTTATTTTATTATTATTTTTTTAAAACATATTTTATTGATTTTTTACAGAGAGGAAGGGAGAGAGATAGAAAGTCAGAAACATCAATGAGAGAGAGACATCGATCAGCTGCCTCCTGCACACCCCACTGTGGAGATGTGCCCGCAAGCAAGGTACATGCCCCCGACCGGAATCGAACCTGGGACCTTTCAGTTCACAAGCCGACGCTCTATCCACTGAGCCAAACCAGTCTCGGCGGGAACTGGATTTTAGAACCCCGGAGGCAGCTCTGAACCTCTCTGTATGTGTGGTTTGGCATAAGGATGAAGAGAAAGAAAGGAGTCTTTTCTTCTCTTTAAAGCAGCTAATCAAACATTACAATGCTGTGCGAAGTCTTCATCGCTGCAAAGAAATGGGATGGGAGCGCATCCTTTGGAATCACATGAACAATTCGCACTGCCTAGCAGGGCGGCCTTAAACTGAGGAGGGTTTGCATGCCTTCATCCCGCCCTGCCCTTGAGAAGTCCCTCTGACAGTTTTATGGCTTAGACCGTACTTGAGAGCTGTGCCGCTTCCCTTAATTTGCCAAAGAGAAATGTCTGCTTGTGGGAGGCAAGGCTGTGACTCCTGCACGCGTGTGCCCTCCTCTGAACCGGCTGGAGGGACCGATAAGGAGGCCTTTGCATCATTCTCTTATCTGCGGCCTCCGCTCTGCCGAGGGAACTAGGACAGAGGCAGAGGGGGAGAAGGGACTAGTGTGTTCCCAGCCTCTGCCGTCTCTGATCTTTAAACTAGCATTTCCCTATCAGCTGCTGCTCCAACAAGAGGGCTTGCTTGTGTAAGCAAGTGCCTTTGAAATGGATATAACATCTCTCTCCTGTCCTGCTTTTACGGAGAGAGCAAGTAGCGCTCATCTTGACTGTGCAATTGCATCACTGCAAAGATTGTGATCAGCATATTTTTTTTTATCATTTCACTTTTCTTTCCCTTTTTTGAAAAATATATTTGATTGATTTTTTACAGAGAGGAAGGGAGAGGGATAGAGAGTCAGAAACATCGATGAGAGAGAAACACTAATCAGCTGCCTCCTGCACACCTCCTACCGGGGATGTGCCAGCAACCAGGATACATGCCCTTGACCAGAATCGAACCTGGGACCTTTCAGTCTGCAGACCAATGCTCTATCCACTTAGCCAAACCCGTCTCAGCAATGATCAGCACATTTTTGCAGAAGAGTTTCTTTCTGGTTCCAGGTGGTTCATTACCTTGCTTAGGTTGTTCAGGCTGTTATAACAAAAACACCAGAGACTGTCTTAATGAATAAGCATTAAGACATGAATAAGCATGTTTCTTATAGCTCTGGAGGCTGGGAAGTCCAAGGTCAAGGTGCAGGCAGATGCTGTATCTGAGGAGATCCCACCGCCTGGTTCCAGATGATCATCTGACGTTGTCTTCAGCTGGCTGAAGGGCCGAGAGAGCCTTGGAGAGCAAGGTGTCCATGAAATTTAGACTCCTCCCCTCCCACAGACACAGGGAGATAAGGGTGTCACCTTTCTTGGTTGCATTTCAAAGAGATGGCCCTCAAGATGCATCACTTTTCCTTTGACTAATTTCATCTAGCGCCTAAGAAATATTTCTTTAGTAATAGACAGATCCCTAGGATGTGATCGTGTAACTTGTAATAAAAGTCTCTGAATCATATTTTAACCCAACTTTTGTATTATTTTGACGTAGAAGAGATCACTGAAGATCCAGTGATTTATGGATCTAATTTGACGTAGACGTCTCTACTCACTGGTTTTGTGAAAGGAACAAAGACCCCCCCAAATGAGGACAAACGGAGGCTAATTATTCGGCGCTTGTGACAGTGAAGTCAGCCATCAGCCCATCTGACAGCGCCCCGAAGGCAGGCAGGAGGGGAATAGCCTTCCAGTGAAAACCAGGAAAGCTTTCAGAGAAGCAGTGACTGGGTGCTTGGCTCAGAGAAGCGGGAGGTGGGAGCAGGGCCTCCTAAGTGACCGGTTCAGAAAACAAACTTGACGTTCTCTAACAGGTCCTGTCTTGAAAACCAGGATGAAAATATAGGGAAGTGACAGTCATGGCCCGACTCCTGACATTTCTGCTGTGCTTGTGCTTTGCATTCCTGAACTAGCTGCTCCAGAGGGTCAGGGTCACAATTCTGATGTCACATATAATGGGCTGTGGTCCGTGAGGACCTTGACATCCCACGGCTAACCCTTCCGAAGCTAAGCACGTTAGGCTCTCATCAAAAGCTTCGACACTCAAGGGAATTCCAATGCTTCATTGATGATAACTAACACTATGTATGCTTTTATATAGTAACTAGAGGCCTGGTGCACGAAATTCATGCAGAAATCCCTCAGCTGGGATTAAGAGAAGGAACCCCACGGGTGCTGGGAAGGGATGCAGACCAGGGAGGGACCGCAGGAGGGCTCCAGGGCATGTCTGGCCCATCTCTCTCAGTCCCAACTGGCCGGACCCCAGCAGCTGACCTACTGGTTGGAGCATCTGCCCCCTGGTGGTCAGTGCATGTCATAGCAACTGGCCAACTGATCAACTGCTCCATGATGGCCAGGGCATGTCATAATGAGTGGTTGAGCAGCTTTAGCATATCATTAGCATATTACACTTTGATTGGTTGAGCGGGTAACTAGACAACCAGATGCTTATCATATTAGGTTTTGACTATATAGGATATAAAACTAAAAAGCAAGTTATGATTAAATAAAACTTTTTTCAAAAACTGTACTAGGTAGCTGATGCATGCATACATTTCTCAATGTAAATGTGTATATTTATATTTATGTATAATCATGATTTAATGACCCAAAATAGTTTCTCTCCCAACAAAAAATAATTTGATTCATTAGCGTTAGACTCATTAGATAAATCTCAACTGAATGCTTCCTTCTTTCCTTTCATTTTTTCCTTTCTCTCTTTCTTTGTTTTTAAAATATAAAAAAAGTACAAAATAATTTCCAAGTCAGGGGAAAAATTAAAAGCAATGTGTCCTTACTCTGTCCTGGTCATAAGAAGCCGATAAAGTAATTCCAGGTGCTAGACTTCCCAGAGTCCAGGCTAAGCCAGGTCTTTGGGTTTACCTCACACCGGTACTTTATTAAAGCTCACTGATGTTATAGTTAATGTATGTTCTAATTAGTAAAATTTATTTTCCACATGCTCAGGAAAATTCCATAAATTCTCAGGAGTTATTTAAACAAATATATTAGCATCCATTAGTATATAATAAAGTCCTAATTTGTAGATTATTGCTCACAAAATAGTTAGCAAATGAAATTATTTTCTAGTTATAAACTGTTCAGCCCAGTAGAACAAAGTCTATAATATCTTTAATCAAAACATATCCACCTCGCCCAGGGAGCCAATTTGTCACTTTCACTGAATCAGCAAATATTAATTTAAAACTTACTCTGGCCGAGATCGGTTTGGCTCAGTGGATAGAGCGTTGGCCTGGGGATTGAAAGGTCCCAGGCTCGATTCCGGTCAAGGGCATGTACATTGGTTGTAGGCACATCCCCAGTAGAGGGCGTGCAGGAGGTGGCTGATCGATGTCTCTCTCTTATCGATGTTTCTGGCTTTCTATCCCTTTCCCTTCCTCTCTGTGAAAAAGCAATAAAATATATTAATAAATAAATAAATAAACAAACAAACAAACAAACAAATAAATAATAAATAAAATAAAACTTACTCTGTTCTAGCCCTAGCCAGTTTGGCTAAAGTTAGAGCATTGACCTGTGAACCAAAGGGTCCCAGGTTTGATTCTGGTCAAGGGCACGTACCTCAGTTGCAGGCTTCTCCATAGTCTGGGCCCTAGTTGGGGCACATGCAGGAAACAACCAATTGATGTGTTTCTCTCAAGTCAATGTTTCTCTCTCTTACCCTCTCTCTTCCAATATCCCTAAAAATCAATGGAAAAACACCGTATCCTCAGGGGAGGATTAACAACAACAAGAACAACAACAATGATAAATGCACACACGAAAAATCATACTCTGTTATAGGGGCTCTCTTAGCAGTTAAGAGTGAAGATGCTAGACTCAGACTGGCTAGATTTGAATTTGTTTTCAGCCACTTCTTAGCTTTTGTGATATTAAGGATTTTACTTAATCTCTCAACTATAAAACAGAGATGGTGACAATAATGATATGTACGTCATGAGAATTAAATTAGTCAGTGCAGATCAGTGCTTATATATAAATAAATTCAAATATATGTATGCTCATATAAATATCTATAATAATACAAGTGTAATATGCTCATTAGAGCAGACATCTTTCCAGACGACCTGCTGGACAAAGGTAGGGCTGCTAGTCAAACTCAGATCCCGGGTGCCAGAGGGAAGCCAGTGCCCGCAGCCAGGGGAAGGAAGGCCTACTCTAGCATGAATTTTGTGCACTGAGCCTCTAGTTTATTTATACATTCACATATTCATGAAGTGGTATTATTTATAGACAATGCATAATATATAGAAATGTACAGATATTTATATAATCCATACACATGTGTGTATATATATATGCATATGTATCATTTAAAACAGTAACTAAAAAATATTCAGGATTTCTTAAGTGCTTTCTATTTTTATTAATGACTAGAGGACCAATGTCTGAAATTCGGCTCCCGCCACTGCGGCTTCGACCGGAAGGTCATCTGGAAGAATGTCTGGTCTAATTAGCATATTATGCTTTTATTATTATAGATGATGCAGAAGACAAAGGAAAATACACCAGCTGTCATGAACCTTACACGATGTCATTATCCAATAAAAGAGTAATATGCAAATTGACCATCACTCCAACACACAAGATAGCTGCCTCCATGTGGTCAAAGATGGCTGCCCCCATGTGGACACAAGATGGCCACCACAACATAACCAGCAGGAAAAGGTAGTTGGGAGCAATTAGGCCATCAGGGGAGGGCAGTTGGGAGAGACTGGGCCTGCAAGGGAGGGCAGTTGGGGGTGATCAAGCCTGCAGGGAGGGCAGTTAGGGGTTACCAGGCTGGCAGAGGAGGGAAGTTGGGGGTGACCATACCTACAGGGTAGGGTAGTTGAGGGGTAACCAGGCCTGCAGGAGAGGGCAGTTAGGGGCAATCAGACTGGAAGGGGAGTAGTTAGGGGTGATCAGGCTGGCATGCAGAAGTGGTCAGGGGCTATCAGGAAGACAAGCAGGTGAGCAGTTGGGAGTCAGCAGTCCTGGATTGTAAGAGGGATAGCTGATTGCCTGTTTAGGCCCAATTCTACTGGGATCGGGCCTAAACAGGCAGTCAGACATCCCTTGAAGGATCCCAGATTGGAGAGGGAGCAGGCTGGGCTGAGGGACACATACCCCCCATGCATGAATTTTGTGCACCGAGCCTCTATACTCTTCAATAAATAAGAAAAATAATCTGACTTAATTAAGGACCTCCTTTTCTCCAGCTCAGCAGCCCCTGAGCAGAAAGAAATGCGGTTTAGAAGAATCTACACTTTTTCAATCTGCTCACCTTTTACTTTTATTTTCACAATCCCACTCTTCCTTTTATGTAACACAAAATTTAAAACCAGGACCACAGGTTAGAAACGTGCAGGACTGATTTCTGTGGAATATGATCCAGGCTTTTCCTCCCTCTGCTTCCTCGGGTTTTGTTTTACCTTCAGTCGTAAACCATCAACATTGATGCACAAACAATTCCGAACTTCCCTTTCACTCTTAGCCGCTCAACTGGCAAAGCCCATGTTTGCAGAGTTTGCAACCAGGAAGTGCTAAATGAATTCAGCACATTTGCATACATCCCACTTGGAAGAAATTAAAACGGCATAAAATGAGAAAGGTGCGACATCGCGGCAAGTGATGTGAGAACAATTATTCTGTTTCAAATGTTTTGTCTGTAACACGGTGTGGCTGCCATCCTGCACAGCGTGTCTTCCCGGAATCCTTTCGAACATCCTGTTGTTCGCTGGGCCCCTTAATTACAGTGAGCAATGATGAGATGTTCGAGCCACGCTGTCACAGTTAATAGGGTGAATAATTAAAGCGACTGTGGAGTCGGTTTTCCTTCTGCACAAACCAGTTAGTCTTCCAAACACCAGTGTTTGGATTTCCTCCCCAAAGTGATTCGCTTTCTCCGAATGGACCGCTGTATTTGATACCGTTTTAATTAGTTATCCATACTAATAAAAGGCTAATATGCTAATTAGACCTGGAGATGTTCCAGACATCCTTCTGTACAAAGCTATGGTGGCAGGGCCAAGGCAGAGGCGGTTATGTGCGATCAGGCCAGGAGGGGAGGGCAGTTTGGGGTGATCAGGCTTGCAGAGAGGGGGTGGGAAATTAGGGACAAGCAGGCTGGCAGTGGGGGGACATTTGGGGGCAATCAGGTCAGCAAGAGGGGCAGTTTGGGGTGAGAAGGCTGGTAGCAGGGAGCAGTTGGAGGTTAGTAGGCCAGTGTGCAGAGTGGTTAGGGGCAATCAGGTAGGCAGGCAGATGAGCTGTTAGGAGCCAGTGGTCCCAGATTGGGAAGGGGATGCCCCAGATTTAAGAAGGTGCAGGTTGGACTGAGGGACACCCTTCCCCAACCACATGCACAAATTTCGTACACAAATTTCGTGCACCGGGCCACTAGTTACTAAGAAGAAAGGAACCAAGTGAGGTCAGGCATTATAATCACAGTCATCAGGGCAGCCTCACCAGGAAGACCTTGTACCCTCAAGGGAACATGGGTCTACTTCCTGAAACCCACTAGGGGATGGGGCCCAGCACAAGGGAGAAGGATGCATGTGCAGTGCACTCATGAGACAGTGAGGTAAAGATGATGCAGGGAATGCACCTGTCAGTCTAACCAGGAAACAAAGATGACTGGCTAAGGGGGGCAGGGCCACTGCCAGCCCCCCGAGATTTAGGAACACATAATCCCCCACCCAAAAGAAGTCTGGCTCTCTGTGGCTTCTCTCTGGTTCTCCTGGTTTTGCTCCTGCTTCCTTGCCTTCCCCCAAGTCCCTAGAATCCACGTGGCCTCTGTCCACGTGCACCTCCCATTCAGTGGCCTGATACTTAGCAGCCGGAAACACAAGGGAAGCTGGCCTGAGGCATGGTGTGGATTCTCTGGGGAACTCCTATGATCCAGCTCTGCTAAAGGCCTAGCTCAGCTAGACTTCCTACTGGGAAAGACAGAGGGAGAGGGAATCTTGGGAACTCAGAGATGTAATTCCAGGCAAATAAACACTGCTCATTCTCCCGCTGGAGTCTTAAAGAATTCCTTTTCTCATGACATCACAAGAAACCCAGCAACAGGCGAGGACATGGACCATCCCCCCCCCCCCCCCCCGAGAGCCTTGATTCCGAAGCCTGCCTTGACCAGTCTTACTCACAAGAAGTCTAGGACGGCTTTACCTTGGAGGCATCCCTGGAAACAACACACACAGGCAGGTAGTCACCGCCTGAAGCCTCCCCTGCCCCCCCTGCCCATCTCCAGTTGGGATTTGGGGGGGGGGGGCAGTTTGTTTGAAGCAACACACAGTTGGTAGACCATTCATCAAACAATGACGGATTACCAGATTTTTTAATCCTACGGAAGTGAAAGACAGACGCTGAAGACAAGGCATAATAAAAAGTTATCTTCATAGTTTAACAGGCAAGAATAAAAGCCTAGAGAGCAAAAGCACCAGCCCTGAGGAGGACAGTGGTAAACACGGTTACAATGAAGAAGGGTCCGCCAGAGAGAGAAATGGAAGGCAAGCCGAAGAGCAGAGGAATGAGAGATTTCATGTCGAGATAAGGATATGCAATTGACCCTGCAGGGAATTTAGGAGCAGGAAGGTTTGAACATAAATATACCATCATGCAGGGAACTTTGGAAAGATTTAAAAAGACGAACGAAGATTCATTTGTACGCAGGTACCTGGTGCAGTACGATGAGAGCAGTTAATGTTAAGTCTTCCAGGGACTGGAATTCTTCATAGCTAGCACAGCATTTTATTGTTTGGGAAGCAAATTGGCATCATAGGAGCATCCCTGGATTAAAATCTTAAGACGGGCGCAACCGGTTTGGCTCAGTGGGTCTGCGGGCTGAAAGGTTCCAGGGTCGATTCCGGTCAAGGGCATGTACTTTCGTTTCAGGCATATCCCCAGTAGGGGGCATGCAGGAGGCAGCTGATTGATGCATCTCTCTCATTGATGTTTCTAACTCTCTATCTCTCTCCCTTCCTCTCTGTAAAAAATCAATAAAATATATTTAAAGAAAAAAAAAAGCCGAAACCAGTTTGGCTAGGCAGATAGAGCATCGGCCTGGAGACTGAAGGGTCCCAGGTTCGATTCCAGTCAAGGGCATGTATCTTGGTTGCAGTCACATCCCCAGTGGGGAAGGGAGACAGATAGAAAGTTAGAAATATCAATGAGAGAGAGACATTGATCAGCCGCTTCTTGCACGCCCCCTACTGGAGATGTGCCCGCAACCAATGTACATGCCCTTGACCGGAATCGAACCTGGGACCTTTCAGTCTGCAGGCTGACTCTCTATCCCCTGAGCCAAACCTGTTTCGGCATGGCTAGGATTTCTAGAGGCTGGCATACAGTTAGGGAACTTTTACACACATAGAATGGTTGCCCTTCATCACCCCTAAAAACAATGTCTGCCAGGCTGGTGTTGCTCAGTGGTCTGGCATCGACCCAGGAACCAAGAGGTCACTGGTTCACTTCACTCAGAGCACATGCCTGTGTTTCTGGCTCCATCCCCAGGAGGGGGTGTGTAGGAGGCAGCCAATCCATGATTCTGTCATCATGGATGTTTTTACCTCTCCCTCTCCCTTCCTCTCTGAAATGAATACAAATATATATATTTTTTTAAAAAAATTAACAAATGCTTTCATCTTAAAAAAAAGGTATGATTGAAAAACTGGGTTATTGTACTCCTTCCCAAATTTTTATTAGATCACTAAATTATTTTAACCACTTTCCCATGTAAGACACTCTACATTCTATTGCCCCAGTGTTTTAAGAACCAAACCTGTCCTTCTAAAAAGCAACTTTTGCATAAAAATATCCTATTTGCCACGTTATTCTTTATTCCTCCAAACACCGATACTTTCTTCATGTTCTGTCTTTGCTCACGTTTTCCACAGCTTAAGAATGCCTCCTGGCCAAAACTGGTTTGGCTCAGTGGATAGAGCGTTGGCCTGCAGACTGAAGGTTCCCAGGTTCGATTCCGGTCAAGGGCATGCACCTTGGTTGCAGGCACATCCCCCATGGGGGGTGTGCAGGAGGCAACTGATCGATGTTTCTCTCTCATCAATATGTTTCTAACTCTCTCTCTCCACTTCCTCTCGGTAAAGAAATCAATAAAAAAGATATTTAAAAAAAAAATAGAAAGCCTCCTGCATTTCTCTGTATTAAAGTTATATACCTCCTCTGGAACCAATTTAAGGACGATATTTTGTGAAAAATCTTTCCACCTCCTCATTATAATATTTTTACACCACGCTCAGCGCATTTATTACTTTTACTTTGGATCGCAGACACTGGCTTATGGATGGCATAAATCATTAAAACAAGGATTCACAGCTGTTTAATCTCTTCATGTCTTCTATTATTTAAATAGATCCTGCATGGAGAAGGTGATTAGTACCTAGTTGGGGAATAGATGATTGGTTCAAGGAAGGAATGTCAAGCTGAAATTGCCTCTTTACGTTTATAAAAAATAGCTCCACAGGCCGGGATGACTCACAGGGAAGGGAAGCCTCCTCTCGCTGCGGAACTGCCAAACGCCTGTCCCTAAGCTTCCAGCGAAAGGATCCTCACGGGGAGAACGCAGGGCAGAGAGGACGGAAGAGGACCGTATGCCTGGCCGGGGTGGCTCAGTGGTTGGGCATCAACCATGTGGTGCCTTAGGCACGAGGAGGCACCTGTAGCTGGAGCGGGACGTTGGAAGCAGAGCCCTCGGGAGCTGTGCTTTGCCCAAAAGCCGCCCCTCCCATGCAGGCCCTGGCAGCCTGCGCTCTGAAACCCCTCAGACCAGGTCTGCCTTCCCAGGGGTAAACATTCAGCATCTTCAAACCTTCCCCCCAAAAGTTCACAGTAGCTTTGTTCGCAGTGGCTCCAAACTCCAACCATCCAGATATTCTCTGTGAGGGAGGGGTTAAATGCATGTGGGAACAGCCACACCTTGGAGTCCGAGTCTCGATAAAATGAAAAACTAAAACACAAAACACACAACTACTGATGCACACCACACCTGCCTCCCTCTCCCGGCAGCTGTGCTGTGTGCAGATAAGTCAAATGGGTACATGACACTCTTGAAGTGGCAACCTCTTAGAATAGTGGTTGTCAGGTAAAAGGGGGGGTAGAGGGCGGAAGGGAAAGGGGTTTGGATACCTCAGTTAATGTCAGGGATCCTCTTGGCCACGCACATACTGAGTCCCTGCCCCGGCCCAGTGTCAGTGTTCTAGTTGCATCCTTGCACTGTGATTCGGCAAGCGGTTGGTGACCTTGGGGAAAACTGGTTAAGGATCAGAAGGGGTCACTCTTATTTCTCACCACTGCTCTTGAATACACAAGGACCTCAACATTTAAAAAAATGTATTAGAGCCGAGACCGGTTTGGCTCAGTGGATAGAGCGTTGGCCTGTGGACTGAAAGGTCCCAGGTTTGATTCCGATCGGGGGCATGTACCTTGCTTGCGGGCACAACTCCAGTGTGGGGTGTGTAGGAGGCGGCTGATCGATGTCTCTCTCTCATCGATGTTTCTGACTTTCTATCCTTTTCCCTTCCTCTCTATAAAAAAATAAATAAAAATATATTTAAAAATGTATGAGAAAAGGGGAAAATGGAAAATCGTAGAATCTGGACTTTTCTGTTGTATTTTCGAGTTTATTCACTTTCACTTTCAAAATCCCATTTTAAAGACAAAGAGTAATTGAAGCCCAGGCCAATAGATCATATTTAAACATACAAATGTGATCCCAGTAACTTTCCGTTCTTTAGTCTGACTTGAATAGAATATTCCATGCACTCTGTATGTTTCTTTCTCGCACCAGATCCATTTTTAATGTGAACCCTCCTTCTATTCCATATCGGAGTGTTTCTTTTTTACGAAAGTATTCTCCTGGAATTTTGCCTTAACTTTTTCTTGGTTTCTATCTACCTAAAAGATGGGGCAATTAGTGTAGAGTCAGTGGTATCTTAGAAGAAGCACTTAACTGGAAAGTGATGGCAACACATGAATTATATCATCATTCAAGGCCCTGTGTGGCACCTGTTTGCATTCTGAAGGTTCTACAGAACTCACATCACGAAATGCTTGTGTAACTCCGGGTAACTGCGGAACATAATTTTAAAAGCGTCGCATCGCTCTTCATTATCAGCGCTGAGGCGGTTAATATCGACAGCGTGAGAAGGAAGGCAGGATCGAGGAATCGGTGCCCGAGGCAAAGTCAGAAAGCAAACTTGACCGAACGGGGGCCAGAGTAACCGAGGCGGACTCTCCGAGTACAAAGACCCATATTTAACTCCCAGCTCCAGCATTTTCCATCTGAGCGGTCTTAAGCAAATCTCAAAACAATTCCTGCTTCTTCATCTATCAAATTGGCTGAGAATCCATAATTCATAAGATGGCTGGGAGTAGGAAGTGTGATGTTGTGGTGGAAATAATTTACCCTGAGCATACAGCAGGTATTTTTCCATCTTCTGCTCCAGGGGAATGTTTTTGAAATCTCCTTCTGAAATCAACAATGGGAATCAAAAATGAGGCCCCGTTATACAAAAATGCATGTTTTCAAATAGCTGGTGGCTGAAACGCAGGCTCGAACAGAAACTCATCTGTGCAATAGAGTCAAGGACAGAGAAATCAGCGGAGCATCACCGAAAATAAACAAGGCGTATTACAGATTCATTGTTTTGGCTTAATTGTAATGTGTTGTATATACAAGCCATGTATGTGCATTTGTAAAACTTTCAGGGGTGTGTTTTGCCTCAAGTACCCCACCACGAAAAGGGAAATATTTTAATTGGTTATTGGATATTTGGAGGCATTTGAGAATTTTCTACTCTAAGTTCTAGGTGCTTTAAAAGTGTAATTTATATGAATTTCTAAATTTGCTTTCCACATGAATAAAATGGATGAGTGAACGAATGGCCAAATCAAGGAAAGAATGACTCAATTAATATAATCATTGTAAGCCTCTAGATTTCTTTCTTTTTAAATATATTTTATTGATTTTTTTACAGAGAGGAAGGGAGAGGGATAGAGAGTTTGAAACATTGATGAGAGAGAGACATGGATCAGCTGCCTCCTGCACGCCCCCTACAGGGGATGTGCCTGCAACAAAGGTATATGCCCTTGACTGGAATCGAACCTGGGACCCTCCAGTCTGCAGGCCAAGGCTCTATCCACTGAGCCAAACCGGCTTCAGCTAGCCTCTCGATTTTAATCAGAACTCTAAAGGCATCCAAGACTGTGGCACCGCCATTGAGAGACATATTCCCGATGGCTTCCTTCCATGCAAGAGGGGACCGCTAGCCCCGGAATTACTGAAACTCTTCAGAAAACTGCATTTCCACCAGGATCCGGGATGCTTACACACAGTCTGTATGTCCTGAGGCTGAAGAAGACACATAACTCCTTACGATTTGTGAGCAGGCCATCCATTTTAACCCGAGGGCCACTCAGGCTGACCTGCACGCACAGCCGTAGATTACAATGACAGGCCTCTTTGTACTGGGTGTCCGCATGCTAAACAAATCTGGGCTGAAGCTGACGATCATGTGGCTTCCTTGGAATCCAAATGCCGTTCTCCAGGAATGAGAGCCACAAAGAGAAATGTGTCATTAGAGAGCAAACCAAAGGAGACCGTGTGCTTTGACGAATTTTATATCGAGGCAGGGATTGATTTGTAGAACTAGTCTATATATATTTTTTAAATATATTTTATTGATTTTTCACAGAGAGGAAGGGAAAGGGATAGAAAGCCAGAAACATCGATGAGAGAGATACATCGATCAGCTGCCTCCTGCACGCCCCCCACTGGGGATGTGCTCGCAACCAATGTACATGCCCTTGACCGGAATCGAACTTGGGACCTCTCAGTCTGCAGGTTGACGCTCTATCCACTGAGCCAAACCGGTTTCAGCAGAACTAGTATATTTTGATCATCACAGTGCCTAATAGAAAGCATCTTCCTGTCAATCTGTGGCTAAACCAGGTCCTTCTCCCAGACTTACCTTGTTGCACTGGTGACCTTTCTAGTTATCCTTGGTTTAATTTCTTCCAGGCCTTCCACTGACTTTGAGACATAGTCCAATCTTGAACATGACCTCGAAGGCTCAGATGGCCTGGTCTCTTCCCTTCTATCCAGCCCCATTTTCAATATCGGCATCTCACAGTTTAAACTCCAGTAAATCACAACATTTTGCAGTTCCTCCGAACACGACAGGATTTTTGCTTCATCCGTTCAGTTCCCTCTGTTTGAAACGCACTATGTCCCCACTCACTTCTTGGACAATGTGCCAACCTCTCTCAAGACTTCACCAATCATCTTTCTCAGGAATTGCCCCCTGATGCGCCAGTTTGGGGAAGCAACTATCTCCTGGTGGTTGACTCCTTACGTATACAGCGGTACCTCGAGATACGAGTGCCCTAACATACGAGATTTTTGAGATACGAGCTATTTTTGCTTTGAAATACGAGCAACATTTGAGATAGGAGTCATCCCGCGGATCTGCCAGCTGCACACGACCCACCAGTTTACCTCGACTCGAGCGTCTCATAGTTTCCCACGCCTCAAGGTGACGGAACGAATTAAATTCGTATCTCGAGGTACCACTGTATATTTATCCGGGCGCCTGGCATAGGATATTGAAGTTTCTTACCACACCTGTTCCCTCATGAGGCTGGGGGTCACCAGGGAAAAGGAGTCTGCTCAAAAAGTGCCTGCCAATCTCTGGGGCTTGGCGAGTATTCAGAAATGTATTCAAGAATATTTACTGCGACGCATCCCAATAAATACTCAGACATAATTTATTTCAACGGGATCCCATCTGGAGGCCCGAGGGCTCTCTTTCCGGAGAAAATACAAACAAAAAACAAAAATAAACACGGGCGAATGTGTCACTTGAGGAATGCTGCCAGCACGGTTTCCTGGAAAACACGCTGGTGAATGTATGAGGGGGTGGCAAAGGTTACATGCCAGGCCTTCACATGATCAGAAGGCACAGAGTGTTTCCTCTGCATGTCCTGTCCAGTCCAGATTTACTCTCCGGACTCCGTGCACCTGCTTTGTTTCTATGTTATTTTTATTTTTATTTTTTGGGGAAAAGCTATGATGTGCTCAGCAACCTTCAAGAGACTACTTCTTTGTAAACGGAGCCTCTTCAATTTTCGATTCCTAAAATGGCCATCATTCAGAGTGAAACGTGTCATTACGGCCTAACGGCGTTTATAAGTGTTCAGAGATGTCAAATTATAAACCATGCAGATCCTGACAAGAACACACGTCCGTGTACACTGGGCGGCCTCTAATAAGAAAATGGATCTTTAGGTTTGGCTGTACAATCTACGTTCATTCCCGGGGCTGTTGTAACTCACCATTTAAACCCCGGGTTCTAAATCTTATGCTGAACAATATGTCTAATGAGTCTCATCTGAGCTGGCAAATGGGGGTGTGCAGGCAGGCAGGGGGTACATACGAGTGAAACGCTGCAGACACCTCTTGACATGGTAATCTTGTGCAAACGTGCCTCTGATAAGCCACATCCTTTGAAGGAGCGATCGCTATTCCTGACATTTTGCCGGTGGGAATTCCCTGACTTAACGAGACAGAAACAGCACCGCTATCTGCAGTCAGCAGCTTGGTGACTTCACCAGGGACCGTGGCTGAGCTGTGAGTATGCAATGGAATTCTACAAAGTTCCCCTCCCAGCAAGTTGGAGGGATCACAATACTTGACATCCAACTGTGTTACGAAGGCATTGTATTCAAAACAGCACAAGAACAGGCGTATAGATGAATGGAACAGAATAGAGAGCACAGAAATAAACCCAGACCTTTCGGTCAATTAACACTTGACAAAGGAGGCGGGAAACATACAGTGGGGTAAAGAGAGTATTCAGTAAATGATGTTGGAAAAGTGGTGAAACTATAAAATTCCTAGAAAAAAAAAAACACATAGGGAGTAAAATTTCAGGTATTTCTGGCAGCCAAGGTTTTGCTGCTATATCTCCTTGAGCAAGGCAAGCAAAGGAAAAAAGAAACAAATGGTGCCACTCAAACTAAAAAGCTTCCGCGCAACAAAAGAAACAAGCAACAGAATGAAAAGGGACCCCCGAATGGGAGAACATTGTTTGCCAATGATACATCGGATAAAGGGTTAATTTCCAAAATATAAAAGAACTCACACAATTTAACATCAAGACAAAGAACCCATTTTTTTTAAAAATGGGCAAAGGACCAGAATAGACACTTTTCTAAAGAGGACATACGTATAGATGCTCAATATACCTAGGACATAATGCTCCAGGTCACTAATTATCACAGAGATGCAAATTAAAATCACAAAATTACCTCACAGATGTCAGAATGGTTATCATCAACAAATCAACAAACACCTCTTTTGCTGAGTGTTAACTTTACCATCTATGAAATGACAGTGATCTTTCTTTTAAAATATGTTTTATTGATTTTTTACAGAGGAAGGAAGAAGGATACAGAGTTAGAAACATCGATGAGAGAGAGACATCGATCAGCTGCCTCCTGCACACCCCACACTGGGGATGTATCCGCAACCAAGGTACATGCCCTTGACCAAAATCGAACCTGGGACCCTTCAGTCCACAGGCTGATGCTCTATCCACTGAGCCAAACTGGTTTTGGCTGATAGTGATCTTAATGACCTCATGTACCACCTACCTCGGATTAAGACAAAATTACAAACTGGATTTGTGCGTTATGTAGATTGGGAAGAGTGGTGAAATTATTCATTTAGATACCATCCAACTTTATTTTAAAGGCAGAACCTGGAGAAGTAAATCTATGCAGAAGAAAGAGGTGACATTTTAAATATCTGTCTGTACATAAAACATAAGGAGAGTTCTTGTTATAATAAAGACCTACATTTTCCCCATTATCCATGCTGCTATAATTTCCCCTTACAATATTTCTTTTTTTAAATATATTTTATTGATTTTTTACAGAGCGGAAGAGAGATCGAAAGTCAGAAACATCAATGAGAGAGAGACATTGATCAGCTGCCTCCTGCATGCCCCACTGTGGAGATGTGCCCGCAAGCAAGGTACATGCCCTTGACTGGAATCGAACCCAGGACCTTTCAGTCAGCAAGCCGACGCTCTATCCACTGAGCCAAATCCGTCTGGGCTCCTTACAATATTTCTAAGACTCGGAATTTCAAGTTGCCTTAATGACTCAGAATATTTTACTTCCATATCTTAATTTATAAAAATGTTGACCTAACTTCCATATATATATATATATATATATATATATATATATATATATATATATATATATATTTCAGAAAAGGAGAGAGAGAGAGAGAGAGAGAGAGAGAGAGAGAGAGAGAGAGCCATCAATGAGAGAGTATCACTGATCAGCTGTCTGCTGCATCCCACCACACTGGGAATGGAAACCACAATCAGGCATATTCCTTGACCGGGAATCAAACTGGTGACCTCCTGGTTCATGGATCAATGTCAACCACTGAGCAATGCTGCCTGGGTTTCTCATCTTTTTTTATATTAAATTATTATTATTTTTTTAATCATGTGTTGTATGTATCTTGACTTTGGAAAGCTTTCTCCTGGAGTGAGTAGAAAGAGGAACTAAGAATTCCCTGTAGGTACAATCCCAGAAACAATCCCAGATCCACCCAGGATGGCTCTCATGTGGCCCAGGCCCACATCTGCCCACCTCGCCACCAAAATTCACCTGCAGCGAGCAGCATGCCCACTTCCGGGGGCAGAGCCAGCTTACCCAGCCGCGGGCAGGTGTTTACGGAGAACGTTAAGCTTGTTTCGTGTTTATTTGATCAGGAGAGATGATTTTCCGCATGGACTCTCTACACGCTGCTTCATCATTTTTTTGTCATTTAACAATATGATATTTTCAAGTTCAGTAAAGCAGAGTGAATGCATTATGCCACGACAGGATTACTATCAGCAACTGTACTATGCTTGTACGATGGGATTTTTATGTGTATTAGAATAATGTCAGTAGAGAGATGAAAGTTTACTTTAAAATAAGGTTGAAATCACCTTTTTTTCAGGGATCAAATGAAGATAAATTTCTCTAAAACTTGGAGAAAATAATGTGAGGTGATTAAAGGGAAGTTGGAGAGCATTTAAAAAAAAGCCAGCAGAAGAAAGAAATTATCCTTCAGTGAAGATGTGCTAAGGAACAGGAAAAAAAAAAAAAGCAATTCCTTGGGTTAATGTTTCTGAACATTAAACATTTAGTTTCAATTTTAAGTAAGATTGTAATCTTCTTTGAGACTTAACATTAAGGCGCCATCAAGATATAACAGAACATCAGAAGAGAAATCAGAATACCTACGATGAACAATATTTTAGTATTTTCATGTCATTTAAACGTTTCCACAACAGTTTTAACTATAGTAATTACACCATCTTATATCCTAATTCTCTTGGTGAGTTTGAGGAAGTCATTGGGACCTTAGGATAATATCTAATTTTATTATGCCATACAATATTTAAAAACAAAACCGGATGTATTCGTGTTGAACAAATGTACCAGGAATATATTAGGCCAACAGCTAAAAATCATGTTATGTATGATACCAAATTATTTTTCTTACTGTGCTCATATGATGAATTGATCAGATGCCCCCTTTCAAATTTCTTAATTTTTTGTTTTTATATGGTTTGATTTTATTACAACAAGCATGCATTTATTTATTTTTTAAAATATAAGCGAAGCAACATATAAATACCATGGCGTGAAGATAACCTATAATGGTTGCATCACTGGTCACATTTTAAAAATCATTCTTGTGTGATAATAAGCTTTTCATCGCCTAGTCTTATTCTCACATTGCTTTTTGTAGCATGTCTGTCTCTATTTGCCAAGTACACAACCTTCCTTCTCAGGTTGTTTTTTGAGAAAATGCTGGTTGCCGTCTAAGAGGGAAAAAATGGTGTGCTTCCCAAATGTATTGAAAATGAATTTAAACAGAAAAAAAATGCTATTGCAAGCATCAATACCATGTTCTCAATTGCCTTTTTTTTTTTTATTCATGGATGACATACTAGGAGGAAGTGAAGTCATCCTAAGCGGTGCGATGAAAGATTTATATTCTCCACTTAAACACACCACACCAGCAGGCGGCCAGATCAGTAAATCTTGTCCAATTCTTAACAGCAGGTAGACAAGTATTTCTTTGGAAGGAGATAAAAATATTGCACTGTCGGCTGGATTCAATAAATTGAAGTTTGCAAAGAGTTAGGACTCGGTGGGTAGGCTAAAAAGCTCATTCAAGTTTCTTGTCTTAAGACTCTTATGCTCCCAACGTTGTGAAATGTACTTTCAGCTCATAGAAATACTGCACGTCAAATCAAGGTACTAGGGGAGGGCTGCTGGTTTATTTTTATTGTTTCAGTGGCTTTTTTGGAGGTAAAAGTTAACTTCCTTTATGTCAGTAGTGAAAAGGGGAGGCTCATTGGAAGTATTCGGTTGTGAATAAATTAAATCTCATCAGGATCAAAGAAATCTTAAGATGTAACAAGAAACACATGGTTCTAAAAAGGGGAACAATATTTTGTCAAACTGAATATAGCTTGTTAGATACACAGTATTCTCACAGATTTTCTGTTCTGCAAAAATTTCTCAACTAAGCTCAAAAAGTGCTTCTGAAATATATGTATGTATATATGTATATATATAT